>QRFJ01004291.1:113287-220548 GCA_006176705.1 Cocos nucifera | reverse complement strand
GTGCACAAGAAAGGAAGATTATTTTCATGGAATAAGAAAATAATTAATTAAAAGTGGGGCGGCACTCAAGGGAAAGATGTTTTGGTCAACAAGGATTCTATCTCATAGAATCCTAAGCAAAACTAATTCCTTCTTTGACTTGGTCTTTCACCTAACTTCCAAATATGACTTGGAGGGAGAGAGGGAGAATGAAAATCAAGAAGAAAGAGATTTTTTTATGAAAAATACCTAAAAAATAGGTATGGAAGGCATTTGGACCAAGGTGGCGTAGGAGATAGGGAGTCCTAGTCACACTAGAACTATTTTGACTTGGTCAAATAAGATCTTTTAACCAAACAAAATCAAGATTAAAATAACCTAATTAAATAAGGCCCTAATCTATTTAAGAAATTTATTAAATTAGATTAAATTAAATTTAATTCTAATTTATTTTCTAATCAGATTAGAAAATTGGGTTAATCCGAGTCCTAGTTAGACTAGGACTAGTTCTTCCTTGCACTTGACTTATCCAATAAATCAATTGAACTTGATCCAATCAAGTCTAAACTAAATCTAATTAAATTATATTTAATTAAACTTAATCTTGGCCAATTGACTTAATCAAATTAAAACAATTAGAAATCCAATTGCTAATTGATCTTCCTACAACACTTGCACTAGGTTAAACACCAATCATATTGACTGTTTAACCCTAGAATGATTCTTAATCATTGATCAACGATCTGATCAGATTGTAAACTTTAATGTGTGTGACCTCATAGGTTCAATCCTAAGTCGGTAGCATAAAAATAAATTTTTGTACCAATCAAAGTGACCATCTTGCAATGATACCCGATGGTCAGATAAGTCGAAGGTGTAGAACACCATCCTTAGAACCAATACTGATATAGTTTCCATATAATTCATCCCTTTGACCATAATACTCATAGGACACATCAGAGTTCAACTGTCAACTCCGATTAGATTGTTCGTATTGTATTTTAAAATACCAAATTCATCTGATGGATTACCTTGGCCAAGGTTTTGCTATATTGAAATATAGTGATACATTCTTCTCCAACTCTTGGAGTGGTCAATTCCATCTTGATCACACTCCAACTTTGCAAGTACTTGACTGTGCTCAGAAGTCTTTCGTTGTTGAATTAGAAATTTAGTTAGTCCGGTACCAAAGCATAGTGAGTTGCTTGCAAGTCATTGAGGTGATCTCAGGTTTAAGGGATACTTATATCTATATCACATCAAAGACATTCTCGACAGTAGAATGCTCTGGAGTTAGTCACGTTCAATGACGATGTATCCATACATCTCACCTGTATGCCATACCAGTATCTCCACATACCTTGGTTAAGAGGATAACCAACTTATATGGCATATAGCGATCTATGCTCGATAGATGCTATTATCCTAATTAACATCCTATCATTTGGTCATGAATAAATTTAAGGACTAATCGATAAATTCTCTCTTTATCGAAACTAAATAGTTCTAAGAACTTCATCACAATAATGGAGTTCATTAGAAGATGTAAACTTATGATGAAAAAAGATGTCAAAATATTTTTCATTAATTAATAAATCAATTATAATATCTCAACCATCAACAGGTTGATGATTGACTTTAGGACATAATTCTCAATATTTTTCAATACTATGTTCAAGTCTGTGAAGTCTATGCAGATCCTACACTTACCATTTGCCTTCTTGATGAGGACAACATTTGCGATTCAGTTCAGTTAAGACACTTCCTGGATGAACTTGACTTTAAGAATTTTATCAACCTCGCCCATAATAGTCTTCTACCGCTTTGATGCATAGCTGCGCTTCTTCTATTTTACAAGCCGATATTTGAGATCTACAACCAAGCGATGGTCCATCACTTCAGCATCAATTTTTGGCATATCCACAAGTACCCAAGTGAAGATGTCAGTATTTTTTTGCAAAAAGGTGACAAGCTACTTTCTGACTTCTCCCCATAAATTAGAGCCAATTTGGATAGTATGATCATTTTCGTCATTTAATGGGACTGTGACAAGGTCATCGATTGGCTCCCTCCATTCTTCAGTCAGATCATCACAGACATCAAGTCCGTCTATCAGATAGGGGTTCTGCTTGCCTTCCTTCCTGCAACGTAATGGTATAGTAGTGCCGAGCTAGAGCATGATCTCCTATGACTTCTACGACTTTATATTCCATCAAAAATTTTATTTTTAGATAATAAGTCGAGACCACTACCTGAAGTACATTTAAACCAGGTTGGCCAAAGATTACATTGTAGGCAGAGGGTGCCTTTACCACTAAGAAATCAACTTAAGCTATAGACTGCTTTAGATGCTAACCTACTATAACTGGTAAAGTTATTATTCCTTTAACTGCTACTACATCACCAATGAATCCTACTAGCAGGAAGATTATTGGTCTCATTTTACTATCAGGTATGGACATTTTAAAGAAAGCATCTTGAAACAAAATATTAGTAGAGCTTTCATTATGAATCAAAATACCACGTACATCATAATCAGCAATATTTAAAGTTACTACAACTATGTCATTATGCAAAAATTGAATCCCATGAGTATCTTCTTCTATGAAAGCCATGAGTTCTTTAGTCTTCTATCTCTTTGCTAGCTCTATCGATCTGCTAGCCTTCCCTTGTCGATGTCCCCGAACAATGGTGTTGATGATCCCAAGTGGGGACCAATCTTCTTATGGTTCGTCCCTCCAAGATGGTTTAGGTTGCGGGAGGGCCCTTGGACGATCTTCTCTTCTTTTCCGTCGGCGTCTGAGGAACCGATCCAATTGACCTCTTCTAATCAGCCCCTCAATCTCGTCTTGGAGCTGGTTAGATGGTAGAGGCAGTATTTGTTAGGGTTGCGCTTGGCTGGGTGAGTCTTCATTCTTCCAGGCCTCGACAACTGCTCCTTTATTTCCATCAGCACCTGGATCTTGGAGGTATTTAGGGGAGAGTAGTTTTGAATTTTTTGGGAGGGAAGCTCCATCGTATTCTTTGATTCGAGCTTCTTTGTCTATGAGCTTGAGGCAGAGTTTAGGTTTGTTTGCACTCTTGAGGGATTATAGAGTGCGACCGAGCTTCACTTGACTTTTTTGCAGCTATGGGCTTGCTGGATTCACCTACTTGCTGCTCTCCTGCAGCTTCTTTATTTTTCAATTTGAAGGCCTCCTCTGCTCGAGCATAGCCTTCAGCTCGGGCCAGTATGTCGGCAAAGTTCTAAAAGTACTTCTTCTCTAGGGAGAAAAGAAGGTCATTCCTCTGGAGGCCGCATCCTTTAGTGTAGCCATTGCAACAGACTAGTCCAAATTTTGGACCTCCAAGGTAGCATCATTAAACCGGCTCACATAGGCCCGAATGGACTTTTCTTCTTTTTGCTTGATGTGGACAAGAAAGTTTGAGCCTCTTCTTTGATGATGACTACTGATGAAGTGAGCCGCAAATAGGTGGCTCATCTGATCAAAGAAGAAAATGGTACCTAGTTTGAGGCTCGAGTACAGTTTCTCACTACTCCCTTCAGAGTGAAGGGAAAAGCTTGGTACAAGATGGCATCAGGCATGCCATAGAGCAGCATCATAGTTCTGAATACTTCAATATGGTCCATAGAGTCGGTAGTCCCATCGTAGATCTCAAATTAAGGGAGCTTGAAGTTCAGTAGGATGGGCTCCTGCATGATCTGGATGGGGAATGAAGGGTCAGAGCGGATGTCATCATTGTGAACAGAGGCAGCATGGTGGAGTTTCTCGATCCATTGGTTTATTTCTTGGAGCTTCTGATCGAGAGTGTCATCTCGATCATGAATCTCAAAGGATGACTGATTGTAGAGGGTAGAGACCCTCGAGGAGTAGAATCATGATCAGAAAATGGGCTCTCTACTTTCTGCTTCCCCTTTCTAAGGGTCACTAGCCTGGTTACCTAGGTGGGCCTTCTCTGCACTAACTCCTAGAATTATGGCAAGGGTCTTTCTAGCTGAACTGGCATCAAAGGCTGCTATAGGGCCTACATTGCTTCAGTGAGACCTCTAACCTACTTCATCAGTAGGTTGAACTATTCCAAATCCACCATGGCTACTGGTGGATGGGGTTGAGGTGCTGGTGATGGAATCGATGCCGATGGATCTGGGTTAGATCTAACGATAGAAGCAGTGGATCACTAGGTTGAAGCCTTCTTTGGCAGCATCTTACTGAATCAAGAAGAGATCAAAACAAAAAGAACCAAAGAGTTGAAAGTAGGAAGAAGAGGATGAAATCAACTGAGCACTCCTTTAAGAACAAGGGCTCAGAGGCCCTTCCTCTAGCACCAATCCTATTGGTGTAGAAAATGGTGCTAATGTCGGAGATTGCTAAAGTTGGAGAAGTTGAGGTCACCGATGAGACCTGCAAGATGAAGTCTTGGCTGGAGTTGGTTCCTGCAGAATCCTCTGACGGTCAAGTTAGTTCTTGACTCAATAGGAATGGAGTACTCAGGAAGAAAATGAGCAAAGTAGAGAGGCAAGTATTAGATCTTAGGAAAGAAGCATATTTGGAGGGTCCCTTAAATAGATAGAGCGCATAATAGATTGATGGTGACAGTCATAAATGTCTGATAGTGGATCATTCAGACTATGTAGAGTTTGTTACAGAGAGTGCGTTGTCATTTGTAATGACTTGTAGAAAGTTGAGATCCATTTGTTGAAGCTCGGATGAGGGTTGGAGAACTACGCCTGCCAGCTACGTATTGATGTCAAGAAGGAAAGCTTGAGGTTGAACTAGCCAAGCTTCAATATTAGCTCTTGGATGATAAGCGATGAACCTACAATTGGTTGGAATCTACTAAAGCGATCTTGTAGGTTGAGAACTTGACAATGTCCTTTTAGACCAGTTCAGCCGATGAACACATCGCAGACTGAGCGGATCCATGACCAACTGAAGGAAGTTTGACTGAAAAGAGTCCGATTGGAAGGAGTACGACTGCAAGGAGTCCAACTAGAAAGAGTCTGGTTGAAAGGAGTACAATTGGAAGAAGTTCGACTAGAAGGAGTCTGGCTAGAAGGAGTACGATTGGAAGGAGTCTAACCAATCTTTAGCATGCCTTTGATAAGTTATGCAATCAGGAGTTGTTATTGAGAAGATCAGCAAATTCTCATAGAATGGAAGTCGATTGTTAAGGGCTTAGCAGAATTCGGCAGGATCTAATTTTACCCCCAACAAAACTCAAGGTAAAAAAGTAGAAGCTAGCTTGAGTTTGGAAACCCACAAAAGTATCCAAGTGGATGTGCTTAGGAGAAAATATAAGTAATCCAATCAACTAAGGTGATTGAATGGATTCATAATATACCATGAACACATGGTGTTAGCATACACAATGACAATCATTTTTGATATATTTAGTGTCCTCATAAAAAATATCATTATTAGTAATTTGAATGTCACTCTAATTGTCATGATGAAAAATGGTGGCACTAAAGTGTTTAACTCCCATATCTTCAAATGAACAGCATAACCAAATAAGCTCTTGAGTAGTAGCTGTAATGGCATGATGCTCAGCCTCAATACTGGATCTAGTAGTTTCTATTTGTTTCTCTGCCAAGATATAAGAGAATCTTTGAAAAAAAGGGTGCTAGTACTGAAGCGTTTATCAGTGCGATCATCCATCCAATCAGAATCTAAGTAGGAACATAAGTTAAGAGATGAACATGTAGAAAAATTGAGATCGTGAAAAAATGTACCCTTAATGTAATGGAGAAGGCAGAGCATAGCTGAATGGTGGGTGGTGCACCAAGCTAATATAAACTAACTAACTAGATTAACAACATGTGCAATATCAAGATGGGTGATAGTCAAAGAAATTAAACTCTCAACCAATTGCCAATGTAGAGTAACATGACTAAGTCATGTGTCACCAAGAGAAGTGAATTTAGCATTAGGCTCAAGAAGAGCAAAAGCAATTTTATTATTAGTCAGACTAGCTTTGGAAATCAAATTAGAAGCATAGTTAGCTTGAAAAGACAATATCCATCAAGATAAGAGGAGATCTGAGGACCAAGAAAATGACTAAAAGGACCAAGGTCTCTCATTTGAAAAGACTGACTAAAATACTATTTAAGATCAGAAACATCAGCAAGATCATCACCCATGATCATCATATCATCTATATAAAGCAGCAAAGAAACAATTTCTGAAGTTGTATGATGAACAAAGAGTTCAAAATCATATAGAATGGAAGCAAAACCAAACAAATTAATAATGGTACTAAAATTAGTAAATCATGCTCATGGAACTTACTTGAGATCATACAAAGCTCATTGGAGTCGGTAGATTTTGCTTAGAGGATGATCAAAACCAAAAGGAGTCTGTATGCATACCTCTTTTGCAAGATCCCCTTTCAGAAAGTTAGGTTTCATATCTATATGATACAATCCCTATTTTGATGTAGTCGCCATTGCTAGCAAGCTTCGAATAGAAGTTAAATGAGTGACTGGTACAAAAGTGTCTTCATAGTCAATACTATATTCCTATGTAAAATTTTTGCCATAAGACATGCTTTATATCACTCCATAGACCCGTCTGACAATTTCTTGATTTTATGAACCCACTTGTAACCTATAGCAGTCTTAGCAGGAGGTATATTAGCCAAATGCGTGAGTTTTATTTAGGGCCTACAATTCTTCTACCATTGCTTGCTACTAAATAGGATTAGTACTAGCCTCATGATAGGATTAAGGCTCATGTAAAGAAATCAAAGTAGAAAAACAATGATAATCACAAAGATAAACAGATGATTCTCTTACCCAACTAGAGCATCAAAGTGACAATGGAGAAGATGATGGAGATGACTTGATAGAGGAGGAAGAAGCATCATCAAGATCATCCAACAAAGTTGACTCCTCAAGAGAAGCTGTAGGAGTGGCAAAAATGATCTCATTAGAAGGACCTTCAATAGAATCTTCTTGAAATAACTCCACAAAAGTATTAGTAAAATACGAAAGATGAGATGTAGGAGGATGGAAATATGATATGGTCAAGAATATTTAATGTTCCCACAAAAGAACATGATGAGGGATATGTAGTCAAATAGAAATGAGATCTCAATGTTTGCACCCTTTGTCTTCAATTCCATACCTAAGAAAACAACACAATCGTGTATGAGGTTCTAGTTTAGCATGTTCATGGGGTTGAAGAAGAATAAAACATTTACACCGCGACACTAAGGGTATTATAATTAGGAGGGGTACGTGCATATGGACATTGATTGTTAAGGACAAATGAGAGAAGGTGGTTAATCGTATAAAGAGCAATGAGCATTGCTTCACTGTAGAAGTGTTTAAGATAAGAAATGGATATGAGTAAGGCACGAACAATGTCTTAGATATGCCTATATTTATGTTCAGCACACTTGTTGGGGATAAACCTGCTACTGCTGAAGTTCGGCCTAATCTTTGATCCCAAGGTAATCCCAAGATGGCTGACCTTCAACTTGCATCTACTAAATGATCTTCTCAACTACATGAGTTAACTCCAGAGCCCGCAAAGCATTGCGGACCTCATCCAGATGAGCTTGAATAGTAAAAGTAATTATTTTCCATCTGACAGTAAGGCTTGAGTATCAGAACCCAATCATTTTGACCTCATTCTATGATAAATTGTGAAGGCGGCCAAATTCCTCTGCTACAAGCAATTAACCCTCTCCTGTCGAATTCCTATCAGATGAACTTGAATAGTGAAGGTAGTCGCCTAAGCAGCATAAGTGCTAAATATTTACTCCCTGAGTAGTCTAGCCTTGCCAAACTAGAAACTGGCCAAACTTCTCTCCAACCAGATATCCTCCAAGCCAAATCTCACCTTCATAGATTGAGCTTGACGACAAGAATTATAGACTGGCAAAATTTCACCCCCCTGGATGAACTTCTATACCTTACTGAGAATGACAGAACTTGGCTTTATTGCATTTAGGATCTCGAGTGTGCAAGCCAGGGTTAACAAAAGGACTTTATCATCAAATTAAGTCCGAACTCCTTCTTAAAGAGCCTGGCCATGATTCTAGGTTAGTGAAACCACCATCTTTGTCAACCTTCAATCCAGGACAGCTATCCAGCTGCAAATGACCTTGAAGATAACCAAACCTTAAAGAAGCAGTTGAGACTCACCAGAATGCTCTGATTGTGCCCACCTATCCTAACTATCAAACTAAACTCCTTCCAATGGTCGGTTGAAGTCCATCAAATCTCCAAGTCAATCTTCTTCTGGATGAACTCCTTCCAGTCGCTAGCCAAGCTCTATTCGATTGATCTCCTTTCGGTCGATCTCCTTCCGATCGATCTTCTTTCAGTCGAACTCTTAATTGGTGGTCAAGCTATCCTGCCTTACATCTTGAGCAGCAATCAAGCAAACTTGAATAGTAGATGGATTTCATCATCTATACAAGATTGACTTTCTAGCTCGATGCATAGTCGTGCAGACCTGCAGACAACCTCGGAGAAGTCCAAACCCCTCTAGAATCATTGGGATATGAAGTTCTTCACTATCTCAAGCTTCCTCACTAGTATAATAGTTTCCATCCGAACTTTAACTATTAATTTTCAAATAGACTGACATGTCATGATAATGGACACCACCCTCCATAATAAACCCCACGTGGCCTCGAACGATCCACTATCGAGCATAGTTATGGCTATCACCATAAAGTTTGTTACGAGCTCCACCTATATAAGGGATCACTTTCCAGATATGTTTTCTCTCTAAGCTCTCATCTCCTCCTTACGAACTCTATGAAAATTCTCTGAGCATTCCATTTCTATTGGTCAGAAGAGCTGACATAATTATCAGAGGATCCTGCTGCAGCCACCCTGACTCTGATTAGGACTTATTTTACAGGTTCCCGACAGTGACCTCGGCCTCTCCAACTCCAGCTTATTTCGGCATCAACCAGATTCTGCACCAACAACACTCATTTTGTTGGAATGTTCTTGGACAAGAATATTAAGGAATGGTGCCTTGTTGATGAAGTTAAGAAATTTGGATTCCATCTACTTCAAGGCATTACCTAAATGAAATACCTTAATATAATAAGGAAAGTGAGTTTTAACCACTTGAACAAATTCATACTAAATTTCAGATAGCTCAAATATGATGCATGAGATATAACCATGTAAAATGAGAGTAATCATCAACACATATTACAAATTACATTTTACCCTCCCATAAAAGCATGAGGCCATGATCCCAAACATCAAAATGAATCAAATCAAATGGTGCCAAGGAAGTAGAATCACTATTATTAAAAAGGCAAAGCAATTTGTTTAGCAAGTTGGCAAGATAAACCATCAAAATTTTCATTCTTAATAGATCCTAACAGACTACTAGAGACTAAAGTACATAATTTATTTAATGAAATATGACCCAAATGAAGGTGCTAAAGGCTTAAAAATGAACAAAATGAGATAGAGGCAACTAACTGAGAAGAAAGTTGGGGAGAGACTTGAGATGGAACGCAATACCCTAGCCTATAGGAGCCCAGCCACCAAAGAAAACACCACCCAAAAAGGCTTGCACACAACTTTTAAAGTACAAAAAAGAAAAAAAAGAAAAAAAAGGAAAGGGAGGAAGAAGACTCCCGATGGGAGTCTACTTCTCCGATGGAATTCCCAGTGGAGCCAAATTCTCTCTGTAAGAGGAGATGCCCTTCCCCTCCATGGTCACCCATCACCAAGAACCCCTTGTTCTCCTTGCCGGAAGTCACTGCAATCACCATCATTTTTCCTTCTTTCCTCTTGAAAGATCACCAATCCAGCTCACTATGACTGTCGGAATTCATGGTGAATCCCTCATCAGAGCTAAGGTAAGGTATCTAATTTTTTCCCTCTTTATTGTTGCATAAAGCCCCACCATCGGCCAAGAGATCCATTGAAATCAATGAAGAAAAGATCCACTATTTTGAAACTTCTTATTGACCATGTTTTTCCTATTTCTTTGACTATTTTTTTGGTCAGTGTTTGTTGCCAGGGGCCTTGGCCTATCCTACGCAATTGCCATTGGTTGGAGTCAAAACCCAGTCGTTAGTGAGCAGGTTGGGACCCAACTTTGAAAAGGAAAAAAGGACCCCTTATTTGTTCCTATTTTTTTTTTCTACTTCATACCTTCTCCCTCCAGCTATCATCACTAGTGCTGTCATTCATAGCAGACTAGACATTGATCTAGCTGGCAGCCACTATCGAGCTATAAGCCCTCCCCTATTTTCTCTCTCTAGTTTTTCTTTCTAAAATTTTCTTTCTCTAAACTATTTCTTTCTATATAAATTTCTCTCTAGGATTGATCTACTAAAGGGTTTACCTTCAATGATTTGGATTTGATTTTAATGAAAAGATCCTGATCCATAGTTGTTGGATATTATGTCAACATCCATCATAGCTAAACTAGATACCATTAGATGTTATCATCCATAATTTTATTGAATCATTTGTACACTTATTCAATCATAATTTGATTAAATCATCTTGATCAGATTGATTGAAATGTCAGAAAGTATTGCCTAATTGGCCAAGTTTCATCTTATTAATTTCTCTCTCCTCTGACATTCTCTTCCTACTTGATTTGTGAATCTAGTGAAAGATCTCTAGCTTTGTCAATTTGAATCTAAGTTTGACATGGTACATAGATTTTGAACCACTTTATCGATCGGACAACCTTTATGCACTATCTGAGTCTTCATCGAATATCATAAAATCTAATCTTTATCGATCTCTATCAAGTTCTTGTATCTTAGCTGACTCTAATTAGATAAAGTTACTTAATTAAATTAATCCCTGATCATCGAATGGCATATTGACCTCCATCTTGCTTCTTGTTGAACACTATTTATTTGATCACCTTCGATCTTTATTGAACCACCTATATACTAGCCTAATCTTAATCAATAAAATAAGGATGATCATATCAATCCAGACCATTGGATGCGGCTATCCATTAATCTTATGTTTCCATAATTATTCATTCTCTTTCTAATAGTGGAATCAATTCTATATAGGGGTGTGATCATCTTGACAAGAAAGTGTTCGCTAGTGGAATATTGTGACAAACTATTAATTAAAGATTTTGAAAAAAAATTATGGAATTATTGGATTTGTTAGAGTATGTATGGGATAAGTAATACTTTACTTTTTCTAGATTATTGGTAAACTATAAGATTATTATATTAATAACTTTTGAATCATACTATTCATGATGCATGAATTTTATGAATAATATTTTATAATTAAAAATAATTTATTTTAAAATATTATGATGAAACATGATTGAAAGTATTGATCTTGTTATGCATTACACTTGATTGATTTCAATACCATATAATTATGTATATTCTTATCAAAGTGGAATATGAAATATGATTTGTCAAAAGAATTTTGATTTAAGAATGACTTGAACTCTCAGCTTAACTATGTAGAGGACCTCTATATGTTAGCAATTGATTAATCCCAAGAATTTATGTTGCAAGCAGATATGAGACATGTTGACAATAAATTCATGATAAACCACCAGCAAATTCGCGATTCCAAGGAACTTGCTATAAGATGATATGTAGCATGCTGTAAGATGACACACAGCTTACTATAAGATGATATGCAAGATTACGATCTTACTATAGGGATAATGTGGTCATAGCTCATGGTTAATGAGAATTTGATATTTTAAAAGAAATTGAATTCATGGTCAAAACTTGAATTTTGAAATGGGATTAAATTTGGCATGAATAATATTTTGATAATGCTACATAATTGAAACTAATTTTGAACTGATAAATTCTATACGTTTACTTTCTATCAATGATTACTTACTTTATTACTTGATTTAATTCAATGAAAGCAATCATTACTTGCTGGGCTATCTAGCTCATTATCCTATATTTTATCATTTTTCTAGATATTGAGATCTAAAATAATACAAAAATATCTATAGAAGAATGATTAGAAGCAGAATCTCGATACTTTTATTTTAGATTAGAGATATATTGAATTTGATAAGAGATCTTTTGAATATTGTTGAATTTAATGGGACATTAAAGTTGCAATTTAGATTATTAAATTTAGGCTTAATTTATAGACTAATTATTCTATCATTTCTTTATGATAACATGATAAGATGCCTCATATACTTGTTGGGAGAGTTCTCTATGAGTATGTGGCGATTTTCACGATCCTTGGCTCACGATCTTGGATTGGGGACATAATAATTAATATTATATTGGAGTATAAGTGGATAAATTATGATATATAGAATCAGACACAGAATGAGTATAGATAGATAAACACTAGAGACATCAAGATATAGATTTATGATGATTGTAGTATAAGTTATCTTTATAATTTTTAGTTAAACAATATGATTATATGTGAAAGGATAACAAGGGATTATGACTCATAGGATTTGATATTTGATGGGCAATTTGCGGATCATGTTATGATTAGTTGGATTTTAATCTAATGTAATGACTAGAAGATTGATCATGAAATTTTATTATACACTATGATTATTAAATTGATAATTAGTTGTTTAACTGAATTATAAGTTCAAATTTGATATGGGAGGAATACTATAATATTGCTCCTAGTTTTGAAGTTAATTACTTAGTGGCAAGATAAATATTCAATCTTGAAAATTTGTTTATGTTTTGAACTAAAAAAAAAAGAAAAAATTTTATGATATCTGATTAGAATATTATTCTAGGTAGAATATGGTTAGTGGGTCATAAAAAAACTGACATGTATGAGGAAAAATATTGTTGGGGGATTTGCCAATGTCCATTTCTAATTGAAGAAATTGATTTTATTTCATATTGTAGAATATTTGTTTTGGTGAAATCCTGATTTGCCATCTTGAAATCAAGATAAATACTTTATTTATATTTATTGAAGATTATGAGATATATGTAAAATTTTAATTTAGAGATGTATGTTGTTGGTGTAGGAAATGGTTGGATGCTTGAATTTATTGGAGCTAAAGGAGACGAGGTTGCTGACAAGATCTGCAAGATGAAGTCTAGACCAGAGGTGGGTGCTCCAGTAGGATCCTCCGACAGTCAAGTTAGTTTTCTGGCCAATAAGAAATGGCAGAAGAATTGAGGTAGAAAAAAGAGCTTAGAGAGAAAGACATATCTGGAAGATCCCTTTTATAGACAAAGCTTGTAATAAAGTGATTGTTACAGCCATAACAAAATGTCAGTTGGCCATTTAGGCCACTAAGAGTTCGTTACAAAGAGTTGGCTATCATTTGTTATGTCTTGTAGGCAGTTGAATTTTATTTATTGAAGTTTAGATGAGAGGTTAGAGATTTCTGTGCCTCATAGCAAGCTACCCATGTCGGGGATGGACAACTCGAAGTCAGACTGACCAAACTTGAAGGTTGGCTTTCAAGTAGTGGATGGTGAACTAGCAATCAAATTTTAAACTTAGATTTTGCTGGTGCTGCCTTTGACAACTTTTAAAAGCTCGACTACCTTCAAGGTCGGCTGAAAGTAAGTATGGGCATTCAGATTGGAGGCCAAAGAGGGGATGGTAGGATCTTCAATGAGGACTACAGCCAAGCTTTCTGACTAGAGCTTGGTTGAGATAGCAAAGATCCAAGATTGACTAGAAGCTGAAACGGGTGTTTGTTAAGACTCATGGCTGCTCACTAGTGTTGTTCTAACTACTCCTAGAAGTCCGTCCGCTCTCAAGGTCAGCCGAAGGTGAATATCAGCATTGCTCTAGGGGGCTGAAGGACCATGATCATACCCTCAGGGGGAAGTTCAGACTTATGTTGAAGGTGAGATCCTTTTGCCGACTCAAGTTCGTCTGGTCGAAGTTCATCATGCTTTTGACAAGTTCCACAATCATTGAAAGAGAGCTAATAATTATCATTGAGAAGATCGTCTAACATATATGGATTGATGGTCATCCTTTCAGAATTTGACAGGAGCAATGAAGAAATTTAGCTGAAGCTTGGACCCAAATGCCACTACTCCAAGTAGTACTGTATCAAGGTCAAGCAATCCATCGAACTTCTATGAGAGTTATTTTACCTCCAATACTTATCCTTCTACTCCTGAGTTTGAAGTTCGAACAAAGAAAGTACAAAAACTATGATTGCCGAAGTTCTCTTCAAGGTTTTCACTCTCAAAAGATGAAAAATTTTGGCTTTTCTAGATTGACGCCGAAGTTTTTTTAACATTGAATGATCCAAAAAGACTTCTATTTTTGAAATTCTTCTAGTATGGAGTTCCATGTATGACACCATAAATGTTTTATCAGACATCTGCTATAGTCATGATGAGTGGTACATGCGGCGGATGAGATGGATGGAAGGGATTTGCAATCACGACTGCCTTAGGATTTTTTCAATTATTTAAGCATTATCTTCCCCCTAATTTCCTACCTTCAACTGGTTCTTCCTCTCCATATTTTCTTCTTCATCCTTCTTCTTCTAGCCTGAGCATTCTATTCCATTCTCTTTCGGTCATCGACATCCACTCCATTCACCTTCTATTCTCTCAGCTATCCCCGCAAAATCTCCGACAAGCTTAGGTTAGTCTTCTAACCTTCTTTCTGCATTTTCCTACTTTTCTTTCATTTTTTTGGCCCTTCGATTTCTCAGGAGAACTTGTTTTTCTTTCTTGGATTTTTCAAAAATCCTGCAGCCCATTTCTTCTAATTTTTAGGAATTTTATATTTAGTTTGATTCAAAAATATCTTCTAAAGTATCCTAATCATCTCGTTTTAGGAGCCCATCCAACTCAAACTCCTCAAATCTCAATCCTAGGGAGACAGCCAAATTCGTAGAAGTACCTCATCCAACCTTCATTCTTGAAACCATCCCTTGCTCCTTCTCCCTCGAAGACCTTTTCTTGATTAGAATCCAGTACGAGGTTCCATTTGAATACAAGTAGGAGCTTCCTAAGCCAAGTGGCTGAGTTTGTGCCCCTCCCCTAGATTGCTTTTGTGTATATTCTAAAGCCCTTCATGCTGATCTAAGACTTTTTCTTCCTTCTTTTGTTATCACTCTTTTTCATTTCTTAGATATATCTCTGGCATCCATCATCCCAAACTCCTTCAAATTCATCATAGGGTTCCTTGCCCTCTATCTTTTAGCCAAAATCAATCCCACTATTTTTTTGTTTCAAAATTACTTTATCCTTAAGCATCATCCTTCTGCTAAGGACTGGTGCTATTTATTTTTTCAGTTTGGTAAGTAGGGGTTGATTAAGGGTGCCCCTTCTTCTATTCATAATTGGAAAGAAAAATTCTTCTTCGTGTCCTGCCCTTCAGTAGAATTGGAACTTCCTCCCTAGGAACAATTGAGAGACTCCATCTGCTAAGCTCCAAGATTAGAAAGAGAAGACCTTGAATCTATCAATAAATTGAAAGTCTATAAAGTTCCTTCACTATCCGAGTTAGTTGACAACCAAACCTTGTACAACCTCAGTTTAAGCCCTCTTAATCCCAAAGGTATACATTCACATCTCTTTTTGTTCCTTTTGTCCTTCTTCTAACCTTAACTTAGCTATTATTGCAGAAATAACTCCTGAAGAAGTAAAAATGCTGTCAAAAGGACTTCGGACACATAAAAGAAAGAAGAATGCCTCTGGAGAGACATCCAAGCGGGTGAAGGTCAAGGGGCTGAGCTCGACTACTCTAGCATAGGGAGCTCCTACTCCAGAGATTTCAATGCCCTTGATGACCTTGAGTCCGCCAGCTGAGGTCCCCGCTCCTGCACCCCCTTCTAAAGACGATATAAGAAAGAGAAGGAAGAAGACAGTCGCCAGGAAAGCTCAGCCCCAATAGAATTCAAGGGAGTCTAGCGGTGATAGTATTGACTGTGAGAATGCCTGCTTTGATGACTGGAAGGTCGTCAAGGCTCTAATTGATGGATGCACCTTTTTGAACATCATCGATAGGATCATCCACACCGACCTTAACCACCAGGTCAAGGACTCTCTCGGGGCCTATCTTGAGGTAGTTGTTCTATTCCTTCTTCATATTTACTCATATGTTCACTAGTGGTGCAACTGACTTAATTGTTCAAAAAGAAAGAGCAGGCGTCGGTTGATTTGAGGGTGGCACTAACCTTGGAAGAAGAGAAAAGGAGGGAGGCCAAGGTTAATTTTGCTGAAGAAAAGAAGTGAGTCACCAAGGTTGTGGAAGAAGTTGTTTCCTCCTTCAACTCTTCGGAGGAGCAAAAGAATATTAAGGTAGCATTCACTCAAGCAACCCTTAACAAGAGATTCAAGCTCTAAAAAGCAAAAGTCGCAGAGAAGTTCCTGGAGTTGGACCTCAGTTTCTTAGTGGGAGAATCTTTCGAAGATGAGGTAGAGCTTCCTGCGGCCAAAGCCGATCTTTCAAATGCTGCTGCTGAGCCTACTGAATCCATCTTCATGCCTTCTGAGGAGCCAACATTTGCTGAAGGTGTACTGAGCTCTTCCACTGCTCATCTAGAGGTCTAAGATCTCTTATTATTGTACTTTTTTTTTTCTATCTTTATGTACTTAAATTTTTTAATTAATGAAAGTAAATTTCTTTTCTTTGCCATACTTCTGTGTCATGATACATTTATATATCAAGCACAGTCTTTAGTCGAAGCTAAACCATTAACTCAAGGTATCCCCTTAAAGGCCCATGTCAAGAAATTAAGGAAGGAAGTTCACCAAGTCAGCAAGAAGCTAAAAAAAATTGAGGATGAACTTCAAAAATTTAAAAAAAATTATGCCAAAGTTGCTATTGAGATTAACCGCTTGCGCTGGTCATCTAAACAATTTTTCAAGGACTACACTACAAAGAAGTATGATTTAAGTGAAGAACTAGAAGAGATCAAGAAGCATGATGGTGAGAAATCTTGGGCTTTGATCGTAAAAATTAGCTCTCTCAAAGTCGAGCACAGAGTAGCAAGGGAGAAAATTCAACTATTGGAGGGGAGTTTGGCTTGATCCACTAATTGAGAGGAGTAGAGTTGGGACTGATCTAAAAGATTCTTAGAGCTCTAGAATCAACTGTGCAAGGTCAAAGACTCATATAATAGCTACAGGCTTGGCTAGAGTGACCAAATTGCCAAACTCCAATGGATAGTTCAGAAAGCTGATGAAGAGATTGCTCAACTTTGGAAGCTGTTGGCAAATAGGGCTCAAGTTGGCTCGAGCAGAGATTCGAAGGAGATTGCTTCTCTGAGGAGGATCCTGGGGAACCTTTTTGAGTTGTGAAAAAAAGATAAAGCCAAACTACAATAACTAAAAATATAGATGGTCTACCAAAAGAATGCTATGAAAGATGTTGTGGCCAAATAGTCCATTCTAAGGAAGAGGTTGAGAGAGGCCGAAGAAGACTTCCGAAGATCTCAAAAATTGCTGGATGAGAGTTTGATGGTGAGGTAAGAACTTGAGGAGAAGGTGAACGATTTGAAGCTTTCCCTTCTAATGGCCGGAGCTGGCAGTTCGAAGTCTAAGTAGGATCTCATCCTTTCTTTTTCTTTTCCTTCCCCTTTCTTCTTTTTTTTTTTGATGTAATTGGTCTTTGAGACCTTTGTACGAAACTTTAGCTTAATAAAATTTTGCTTCTTTTGATTGCTCTCTTGTGTTTCATTTGGATTCAATACTTGTTGTTCTCTTCGTTTTTGTCTTATGTTTGATGTTGATGCTATTCTGGAACAATGATCTTAATCCAATGTTTACTTGGCGTGTCCCCCTTGTTTATAAACGAGGGTTTCCTAGACTTTAGAAATTAACTTTTCTCCTTGTTTAGAAACTGGGAGCTTTCGTACCCTTCGCAAGGGTCTTTAACTGCATTAGGATGAGGTCCTCCTTCCATTCCTAATGCAGCTCGCTTCTTATTAATAATTGAAGATCATCACACCCCTCGTAAGGGTCTTCATCCACTTTAGGATGAGGTCCATCTCCTATTCCTGACGTGGTTGGCTATCACCCTTGTTAGAATGGGGTCTACTTTCTATTCTTAACAAGATTGCCAGGGTATAAAAGGACCGTTGAGAGGGCCTCTCTCCATTATCTTCTATTTAAAAATCGGAGGCCTTCACCCTCGCTAAGATGAGGTTAACCTTCTGTTTAAGAACTAGAGGCCTTCAATCCCTCATAAGGATCTTTATCCATGTCAGGACGAAATTCACATCCTATTCTTGACATGGTTGCCTATTATCCTTGTTAGGACAAGGTCCACCTCCTATTCCTAACAAGGTTGCCAGGGTGCAGAAGGGCCATTAAGAGGGCCTCTTCCCGTTATCTCCTATTTAAGAATCAGAAGCCTTCACCCTCATTGAAATGAGGTTAACCTCATGTTTAAGAATCGAAGGCCTTTAATCCCTCGTAAGGATCTTCATCCACATCAAGACAAGGTCTACCTTCTATTCCTGACATGGTTGGCTATTATCCTTGTTAGAATGGGGTCCACCTCTTATTCCTAACAAGATTGCCGAGGCGCAAAAGGACTATTGAGTGGGCCTCCCCCATTATCTTCTGTTTAAAAACTAGAGGCTTTCACCCTCATTAAGATGAGATTAACCTCCTATTAAAGAACCAAAGGTTTTTAATCCCTCATAAGGATCTTCATCCATGTCAGACCAAGATTCACCTTCTGTTCCTGATATGGTTGGCTATTATCCTTATTAGGCTGAGGTCCACCTTTTGCTCCTAACAAGATTGCCGGGGAATAAAAGGATCGTTGAGAGGGCTTCTCTCTGTTACCTCCTATTTAAGGACCGAAGGCCTTCACCCTCATTAAGACAAGGTTAATCTCCTATTTAAGAATTGGAGGCCTTCATTTTATTTAGGAATGAAGTTCAGTTGAATAATTTCCTTGCATCATCCAATGTGCACCAAAAATAAGGATGTTAAGATAAAAAAATTTTATTAAAGTGGAGTTATTGATAATACATTCATAAATTTTCCAAATTTTAGGATCGCGAGAGTGTAGCCCCTCCGAGCTCCTTTATATAATAAGTGTTGGTGCATTGTTTTGGCATCACCTAGCTTTGATGCCATATTATGGAAGCCCCTAACCTTTAGCATGGACCACAGGAGACCTTTGATGTTCTTTAAGGCAGCATATCATAGATCCATCACATAGATCTATGCTGGGGCACCTACCTCCTTGGGCTTGAGGGAGGCACCCTCTCTCTCTCTCTAGGGCTTCTTCAGGAACCTAGGACAACTACTCTAGAGAGAAGAGAGAAGAGAGGTTGAAGGAAGAAAAGATCTGCATTGCTTGCACCCTTTTAAAACTCTAACACAACCTATGTATTTATACATAGCCATTAGGCCTGACCAAAAATTTTTCTTGCTAACCCAATACAAGAAAGCACTCATCGAGCCCATGTACATCCATATCTCCTATGCTCTCATCCTCTGGATCTAAGGCCGACCCATACATAAGTTAGCCCCTTTAAGATCTCTCAAACCAGGCCTTTAGACCCCTAGGATAAGTTTCTATCCTAGCCCCAAATAGACCCTCATGTAGCTCTACCCGCGGACCGAGCTGACTCAGTCTCAGCATTGAGTCAGCTAACTGAAACTAGGTTAGCTCAATTTTAGACTGAGCTGACTCAATTGCATGCCATGCCACAGTCCCGAATGTGCTCCTCTCTATTTGGCCTATCCTTTGAGACTTAGCCGATCCAATTTCAGACTGAGCCAGCTAACCTATAGAAATGACCCTTTCTGCAGTCTTGATTTTCCGACTTTGGTTTCTTGCTCCATCTTGAATCCCAAGTCTCTGAAGCACCAAGCCCTTGGAATCGTCGGAGCCAACACCCTAGCTCCTCCCATGGCCTTCCAAGGCTTGGAAGCACCATCAATCCTCACAATCTCTACCTTGGTGCCCCAAGCCTTGGCAAACTCCTTGGCAATGCACTCATGCACGATCCAGCTGTCGATTCACACCTTGATAGCACCTATGCAAACATCATCTCCGCCAATCCACTTCAGCTATTGTGCACCTTTGAGACCTTTGGGATGACTGCCTCCACCGCTGAAGACCTGTGCTTACTTCTTGGCAGCATCCTGAAATTACAGGATCCCCTCTGCTTAGCGGCTGCATCATTTTCTCTAGACTTTTCTAAAGAATCTACAGCATTTCTGCACCAGCACATACTGTACCACCTGACATGATCTTCTTAGAGCTATGCCTGTCCATCTGCACATGCCTCTCCACCAGGAACTATGCATCACCGATGCTGACCCTCAGCTCTGAACTCATGTCAATTTTTTTCTCAACTTATGAAACCACAACTACGGAGCTCCACCTATATCCGAAGTCCATCTGATGCCGCAAAAGTCGACTCTATCACCAAGTCCCTCAAGTCCAATCATTCAATACTGCACTACTGAGCATGCCGTTGCACCTCGAACACCGTCGTTGCCCCTTCGAATCCTCCGCACTCTGCAGCCCTCTTTGAAGCCATCTCGGATACCTCCACAACCCATGGATACCTTCGAAACCCAAGAGCTCATCTAACTGTTCTAAATCCAGCAACTGAACCCTAGAAAATTCCATCCTAGCCTTCTGCTCTTCTACCCTTACACTAGCCATCACTTTAGTTGCACCCGGAGGAACTACAGCTCACACCCTATCCTAGGCTCAGACCCACCTACCTTATCTTGAGGCTCCTGAGACTCCATGGCTCTCCTTGAGACCTACTCCCAGTCTTCCTAAGATGCCTCTTGACACTCTTTGCTGAGATACCTCCCTCGGCTGCTGCACTACCAAACCTCTCTCAGCCCCGTATCTCTAGGAATGCACTATTGTAACACTTCAGTGCTCCCTGACTCATCTTAACACTGCCTCCTCATAGGTATCTGGGTCCTCTATTGCTGTACACAAATCATCCTCCATTAAATTACAACTCTCCCTAGTGCTCCTACAGAAGAAACCTGATCCAGAACACTTCTGTCTGCCTAAGACCTCCTAGTGCTCCCTAAGACCTCCTGGCTCTCCTTGAGACCTACTTTCGATCTCACTGAGATGCTCCTGACACTCTCTACTAAGATACCTTTCTCAACTGCTATACCATTGAGCCTCTCCCAGCCCCTATACCTCCAAGGTAGTGCTCTTGCAGCACTCCAGTGCTTCCTAACTCATCTCTACACCACTCTATAGTCGTCCAGCCCTAACCTGCTAGACCTCCATGGATCATCCATCTCCATCATCCCCAAGGCTCCATAAATCCATACTCTGGTTGAACCGTTGAATACATCTTCGACTACTTTCCTACCTTCTTACAATCGAAGGATGTATAGTCACTTCTTCAGCCTTCCTTCGACCATTATCCCTTAGAAAATCTTTCTTCAACAGTCCCACACTGTCCATCTTTCTAAAAAATCTTGATGCTCTCTACTGAGATACCTTCCTCGACTGCTACATCATCGAGCCTCTCTTAGCTCCGTATCTTTAGGAAAGTGCTACTGTGGCACTCCAGTGCTTTCTACCTTGTCTATAGTCATACACCTTAATTTTTCCCCCAATAATGACCAGCAAATCATGCACCCAAACCTTTCATCCTAGAAAAAATCCTTCCTATTAATCCTCTCAGCCTCCACCTTCAATCCACTACTCCCAGTTGGCCAAACCACAGCAATAACAAAGGTAGATCTAAGACATACCATTGAATACTCATGTAAATTCCTGATTTCATCCTGTATGATTTTTCCTTCATTTCTACACACCATCAGGCTCTGATACCAATTATTGGTGCATCATCTTGGCATCACCTAGCTCTGATGCCATATTGTGGAAGCCCCTGATCTTTAGCATGGACCATAAGAGACCTTTGACATTCTTTAAGGTACCATATCATAGATTCATCATCTAGATCTATGCTGGGACACATCCCTTCTTGGGCTTGAGGGAGGTGCCCCCTCTCTCTAGGGCTTCTTTAGGAACCTAGGGCAACTACTCTAGAGAGAAGATAGAAGAGAGATTGAAGGGAGAAAAGATCTATATTGCTTGCACCCTTTTAAAATTCTAATACAATCTATGTATTTATACATAGCCATTATGTGAGGATTTATGGTGCTTCCAAGCCTTGGGAGGCCACAGGAGGAGTCACGATGATGGCTCCAAGGATTCTAGGGGCTTGGTTGGTGCTTCAAAGACTTGGGATACAAGGTGAAGCATGAAACCAAAGTCGAGGAATCAAGATTGCAGAAAAAGGATTTTCTGTAGGTTAGTCGGCTCAATCTAAAATTGGGTCGGCTAAGTCTTAGAGCACAGGCAAAATAGAGAGCTGTGCATTTGGAACTGCTGGCACAGCACAAAACTGGGCCAGCTTAGTTTCAGATTGAGCTGACCCAGTGGAACTTAGCTAGCTCAATGCTGAGACTAAGCTGGCTCAGTGCATGGACAGAGTTATGCGAGGGTCTATTTTGGGCTAGGATCTAGGTTGATCCTAGGGGTCTTAAGGCCTGGTTTGAGAGGTCTTAAGGGGGCTAATTCATGTATGGATTGGATCTAGATCCAAAGGATGAGAGCATAGGAGACATAAGTGTATATGGGCTCGGTGAGTGCTTTCATGTATTGGGTTAGGCAAAGAGTTTTTTGATCGAGCCTAATGGCTATGTATAAATACATAGGTTGTATTAGAATTTTAGAATAGTATGGAATACAGACCTTTTCTCCCTCAAATCTCTTCTTCTCTTCTTTCTAGAGTTACCGCCCTAGGATTCTTGAAGAAGCCCTAGAGAAGGGAGCGTCTCCCTCAAGCCTAAGGAGGGAGGTGCCCCATCATAGATCCAAGTAGAGGATCGGTGGTTTGCTGCCCATAGAGAACATCATAGGTTCCTTTAGGTCTGTACTAAAGATCAGGAGCTTCCACAATATGGTATCGAGACTTGTGATACCAAGGATGATTGGCATTTGAGTGATATTATGAAACAATAATTGGTATCAGAGTGAGGTGATGCTAGTTGATGCACCAACAATTGGTATTAGAGCCAAGTTTCAGAGCCTGATGGTGCATGAAGTAAAAGAAAAAGTCGTACAAGGTAAAATTAGAAATCTGCACAAGGATTCCATGGTATGTCTCAAATCTATCTTTATTATTGCTATGGTTTGGCCAACCAAGAGCAGCAGTTGAATGTGGAGGTTGAGAGGATTAACGAAAAGGGATTTTGTCGGGGTGGAAGAATTTGGTGCATGATTTGCTGATTAATCTTGGTGGAAAGGCCTGGGTGTATGACGGTTATGTGATAGATAAAGAGCGCTGGAGTGCTATAGTAGTGCTTTCCTAGAGATGCAGGGCTGAGAGAGGCTCGGTGATGCAGCAGCTAAGAAAGGTATCTCAGTAGAGAGGATCAGGGTACTCTAAAAAGATGGGCAGTGTAGGGTTGTTGAAGAAAGGTTTTCCAAGGGATAATAGTCGAAGGAAGGCTGAAGAAGCTACTATACATCCTTCGGTGTCTGAAAGGTAGGAAGTAGTCAAAGATGTATTCAGCGGTTCGATCAAAGCATGAATTTACAAAGCCTTGGGAGTGATGGAGATGGATAATCCATGGAGGTCCAGCAGGTTAGCGTTGGGCGGCTGTAGGACGGCAAAGCGATGAGTCAGGGAGCGCTGGAGTGCTGTAGGAGCGCTACCCTAGAGGCACAAGTGCTGAGAGAAGCTCGGTGGTGCAACAACCGAGGAGTGTATCTCAGTAGATGGTATTAGGGGCTTCTCAGAGAGATCGAAAGCAGGTCTTAGGGAGAGCCAGGAGGTCTCAGGGAGCATCAGAAGGTCTCAGGCAGTCGAGAGTATCATGGATCAGGTTTCTTCTATAGGGACACTAGGGAGAGTCATGGTTCAGGTGGAGGATGGTTCTCTGGGTGCAACTAAAGTAATGGCTAGTGTAGGGGTAGAAGAGGACTAGGATGGAATTCCCTAGGGTTCAATCACTGGATTCAAAAGAGCTAGATGAGCTCTTGGGTTTCAAAGGTGCCCGTGGGTTGTGGAGGTAACTGAGATAGCTTCGAAGGGATCCATGGAGTGTGGAGGGTTTGAAGGGGCAGTGACGCTGTTCGAGGTGCAACGGTAGGCCCAATAGTGCAGCATTGGATGGTTGGCCTCGAGGGACTCGATGATAGAGTCAACTTTTGCAGCATCAGATGGACTTCGGATATAGGTGGAGCTCCATAGTTGTGGCTTCACAAGTGGAGAGAAAATTTGACATGAGTTTAGAGCGCTGGTGATGCATAGTTCCAAGTGGAGTGGTGTGTGCAGATGGACAGGCGTAGCTCTGAGGAGATCGTGTCAGGTGGTACAGCATGTGCTGGTGCAGAAATGCTATAGGTTCTCTAGGAAAGTTCAGAGAAAGTGATGCAGCTGCTAAGCAGAAGGGATCCTATAATTTTAGGATGGTGCCAAGAAGCAAGCATAGGTCTTCAGCAGTTAAGACGGTCATTCTAAAGGCCTCAAGAATGCACAACAACTGAAGAGGATTGGCGGAGGGATGTTTGCACAGGTGCTGTCGAGTGCGTAGGGATAGTAGGAACGTGTAGGAGGTCATTGCTGAGGGGTTTGCCAAGGCTTGGGGCACCAAGGTGGAGATTGTGAGGATTTATGGTGCTTCCAAGCCTTGGGAGGCCACGAGAGGAGTCACGATGATGGCTCCGGGGATTCTAGGGACTTGGTTGGTGCTTCAGAAATCTGAGATATAAGATGAAGCAAGGAATGAAAGCTGAAGAATCAAGATTATAGAAAAAGGATTTTCTGCAGGTTAGCCGACTCAGCCCAAAATTGGATCGGCTAAGTTTCAGAGCACAAGCAAAATAGAGAGCTACACATTCGAGACTGCTGACATGGTATAGAACTAGGTCGGCTCAGTCTGAGACTACTGACACGGTATAGAACTAGGTCGACTCAGTTTCAGACTGAGCCAACCCAGTGGAACTTAGCCAGCTCAGTGCTGAGATTGAGCTAGCTCAGTGCATGGGCAGAGTTACGCAAGGGTCTATTTTAGGCTAGGATCTAGGTTGATCCTAGGGATCTTAAGGCCTGATTTGAGAGGTCTTAATGGGGCTAATTCATGTATGGATTAGGTCTAGATCCAGAGGATGAGAGCATGGGAGACATGGGTGTACATGGACTTGGTGAGTGCTTTCATGTATTAGGTTAGCCGAGAAGTTTTTTGGTCGGACCTAATGGATATGTATAAATACATAGGTTGTATTAGGGTTTCAGAATGCTGTAGAATACAGACCTTTTCTCCCTCAACTCTCTTCTTCTCTTCTCTCTAAAGTTGCCACCCTAGGATTCTTGAAGAAGCCCTAGAGAAGGGGGGCATCTCCCTCAAGCCCATGGAGGGAGGCACCCCATCATAGATCCAGATGGAGGATCGGTGGTTTGCTACCCATAAAGAACGTCACAAGTTCCTCCAGATCAATGCTAAAGATCAGGGGCTTCTGCAACATGTATCGGAGCTTATGATGCCAAGGATGATTGGCATTCGAGCGATATCATAGAACAATAATTTGTATCAGAGCTAGGTGATGCCAGTTATGCACCAATACATTAGGCCCGACCAAAAACTCCCCTGGCTAACTCAATACATGAAAGCACTCATCGAGCCCATGTACACCCATGTCTCCCATGCTCTCATCCTTTAGATCTAAACTCAATCCATACATGAGTTAGCCCCCTTAAGACCTCTCAAACTAGGTCTTAAGATCCCTAAGATAAGTTTCTATCCTAGCCCCGAATAGACCCTCACATAGCTCTGCCCATGGACTGAGCAGGCTTAGTCTCAGCACTGAGCCAGCTAACCTGAGACTACATCATCTCAGTCTAAAACTGAGCCAACCCAGTTGCATGCCATGCTGTAGTCTCGAATGCACTCCTCTTTATTTGGCCTATCCTCTGAGACTTAGTCGATTCAGTTTCAGACTAAGCCGGCTAACCTACAGAAGTGACTCTTTCTACAGTCTTGATTCTCTGGCTTTGGTTCGTTGCTCCATCTTGAATCTCAGATCTCTGAAGCACCAACCAAGCCGGTCTAACTTGTCCGCTTGTCAATAATAAATCACGTCCGATCGTAGCACATTATTCTCAGGACAGACAGTATAGTTGCCTATACTCTGCTCAGGAGGGATAACTGATTGACATGGGACCAAAGCATGATCAATCTAAATGATGCTGATGAATGCCATTTTAGATATCAGTAAATAACTAGCAATAATAAAGTAAATAGACAGACAACAGAAATTAAACATACTCATGAATAATTATAAAAAGAAAAATATAAATGGAATGAAGAATAGCAAGAAATTAAGCCCACAAGAAAATCCAAAAAAAAGATAAGAAGAATCCAGATCGTGGTAGTTAAGAAACTATCCTGATTAGGGCTCTTAATCTTTTAACCAAGCAAATCTATCGATAAAGAACTAAATATTTACCAAAAAAAAGTAAAAATCAAAGATCAATTGAGAAGGAACGAAGGTCCTTATCAACGTTTGATCTATAGAATAATAGATCACTCTTTCTCTCTCTACATGATAGATGAAAATCTTGGAGGAGATAGATCTTCTTTTAGTGGAATAGGCTTATGTAGGTAGCTGGTGACGATGAATCACGATCGTAGGAACACTGAATCTCAAGAAAATGAATGTTAAGGAGATAGAAAAAGGTGGGCCTCACATCCTTCCCTCGTGGGATGATTTTGGATCTCACACCCTCTCCCTCTCGGAGCGACCAACACAAATATTTATGGGAATTATAAATTAATTTATTCATTTATTGTCTCATTTATAAAAGATACATGGGTTTATATAGGACCCTAGGGGTCCTCTTTCTTTAGGAATCCTGTTTTTTTTACAAGAAAAAAATCAACCCTCCCAACAAAAAAATAAAACATTATGTATGGTTTTCAAATACAATAATATATCATATCTATCTTTTATAGAACCATAGGAAAGAAATCAGCATTTTAACAAAAAAGTAAGAAATCAAGAACTCTTAAGAAATCCTAGGAAAGAAAAGGAACTCCATGTGGACACTTGATGCCTGACACAACTTGGCATGAGGATCCTTGGGCATGGCACATGCTGGCGTGTATATTTTCTTCCTAGGTGTGTGGAGGGTGGTGGCTCCAAAGATGACGTGGACCAAGCTTGCTTCTTTATGATGATCTCTTTCCAAATAAGGCTCAATCCAAAATAAATCCAAGTATGGTCCTATGGATCCAAAACTAAATGCATCAAAAGAACTAATTGATTAAATCAAAATGACTATTATAAAATAACTGAAGTAGAGTTATTCTGATATGACTTCTTTAATCCAAATTGAATCTAAATTATATTGCCAACTTCTGATGGCTTTGGCGTCCGCACCACTCTTCCTACCTCAATCCTATGAGATGGTCATATATATTTATAGTTAAAAATATACAAGAAATTACAATAGTGATGATATAGAGATAAAAAAATAAATGAATCCCTAGGATCCCTCCTAAATTTATGCTATTCAAAATTTAAATTCAAATTCTTCAAATCATGGATCCTTGATATGTGGCTTGATATGGGGCCAAAATGAAGATACCACCAAAAGGTGAGATAAGAAGGATGTGAAAACATAACCTATATGGCTAGCATGCATAATAGAAGTATTTATAACATGAATAGATGATGTATGAGGATTAGGAGCTTTTTTATTAAAAAAATTAGAATTTGAAAATGTGATTGCAACATGTAGACTCAAAAATACTAGGAATTACCAAAAGTAACAAAAGCAAAAACATTCAAATGGGAAGTACCAAATTTATGTAGGACAGGTTTGATAAGATCTCCAGTAGGTATGGAAGAAGAGTTACTAATTGATGTGGAATGTACGGCAAAAGAGTTATCAATATAGGAAACTTCAGCAACAGTAGTAGCCAAACAAGAAATAAGTCATGACTGATTGCCAAATTTAGATTGATCACTTTGGAACAATTAGATTTAAATTTCTTATTTAGATTTTGTGATGATAATCAAGGTAGTGGCTAATCTTCTAATAGATTTTCATCTTTTTAAATAGTTGAATTATATAATGACCAAGCTTATGAGAATACTTGCAGACTATCAAACCTATAGATGCTTGAAAAGGCGTAGCAAGAATAACCTCAATGCATTGGGATTTTAGTAAGCCAAGCCTTGTTTCTTCAAAGATAATCTAGTTCAAAATTATCTCAAAGAGCCATGAGAAATTGCATCAAGTACATGTAATCTCTATATAAAACTAATTTCTCAACATTACTATCATAATCCCACTAAGATTTAGACTGAGTTAACTAATGCCACATACCATGCATCTAAATAAGAAACTAATCGATAAACTGCCTAGATTCTTACTTCCTATGATGCAACTCAAATAATAGTTGATACTGATGGGTGATATCTGAGGTGAAATACCATTTAGCTAAGAAATCCCAAACTTGCTTAGCTATTCCAAATCAACCAAACTAAAGATGAATGGAAGGGATTGAAGTATTCCTGAACTATATAATAATCTAGTGATCTTTATCATCCTAGTCCTCGAGCTGATTATAAAATTCTTCTTCATCCTTGTCCAATTTTTGAATAG
Source organism: Cocos nucifera (assembly GCA_006176705.1). Taxonomy (NCBI): domain Eukaryota; kingdom Viridiplantae; phylum Streptophyta; class Magnoliopsida; order Arecales; family Arecaceae; genus Cocos; species Cocos nucifera. The sequence continues at coordinate 192,007 of QRFJ01004291.1, read as the reverse complement.
GTTGATGGACTCTTCAATAACAAACTGCAAAAGTTGTGGCAACCTTTTAAGAAACTAGACATCCCTTGGACCCAAGAAATATAGTTGGATCCTTCCAAAATAGTAGGAATAGGTAAAGGGGCATCAAACTTATCCATATTTGCAAGTGTGCGATGATGAACCCATGAAAAAAATTAAGTAGATGCAAAAAAACAACTATAAGACATAATTAGAACAAATAGAAGCTAAAAGTAGAAAGAGCACACTTGAACATGTAGGAAATATATCAGAACTAGTATAAAATCAAGTTCAAAAAAGTAACTAAATAAGGCAGTCAAAGAAACTAGACAGATATGATCAATGCATTTGAATCGGTTAACACAACTGAATCGGTCAATAATAGATGTTGATGTGGCAACCAAATGAGATATCTAGGTGACTAATGATGTGGCATATTGATAGGACTAGCTGATGTATTAGGCTAACTAAATCTAAACAAATCAGGTTTGAGTCTACGAGCTTGAATGGATCCAAATTTGAACTTGAATTTAAGTTCCAAGGACTTGCAGGAGAGAAAAGCCACATAAATTGCCAGTGGAGCGATCGACAACCATGTCAACAAATCAATGACGAGAAAAATAGCATGTCTCATGCCTTGTGAAGGCTGTGAGTTGACCTTTATAAAGATCATGTGAAGGCCAAGTGAAAGCCGCATGAAGGCCAAGAGGTGCGGGAAAGATGGACTCGTGCAGTAGAAGACAATGTGAAGTGCATGTGTTAGAGAATTTTAAAATACATCAAGTGTCAGAGAGCTTTAGACCACATCAAAAGTCCAGCGGAAGAACATGCGAGAACCCAGGGTCAAGTATAGATGACTAGTACTATGATCTTCATTTTAGAGATCATATAAAGAGCAAGATGACAAAGGAGAGACAATGTTTGAAATAGTCTCAACAATAGAAGAGATTGATACCTCATGCATCCATGAAAAGTATAGAAAAAAGGAGGCATAGCTACAAAACTAGAGGAGGCTATAAGCAGAGGTGGTAACAATGAAGGGAGAGAATAGGAGAACACCCCAAACTTATAGAGCATAGATAAAAGACTATCAACAAAAGTATATCTCTAGGCTATGAAAAATATATACTTTTACAGTTATAGCAATATATAATATGTACATCAATATATAGCTTATCATTGTGGCTAATGAGAAAAGGTGTATCAAGGACTAACAAGAATATATCAATCATATCTGAACTAGTATAGTAGTATAAATGTATTTAGTAATTAATTTTTTATTATAAATGACCAACAAAAAGACTTCAAAAATTCTATAATAATAAGATATTAAGAGTTTTATCATCCATGAAGATGCAAAATTTAGTAGATTAGCATATATAAAATACTCCACATGTAAAATTAGGGTTTTATGAGATGAGAAATTATATACGTAGCATGACTATAACCATTATGTTAAGTTGACATATAGAAACTAAAAAACATAATACATCAAGAACAAGAAATTTATTTAGAAAATCACTATTCCATTAATTAACCACACCAATGCTAACGACTAAATTTTTCTTGTATTACAAGATTATAAGGTACAACACTTAGCATCTGATAATTTTCAAAAAAAAAAAAAAAAAGTGAAAAGCAGATGTGCTTGGAAGAAGACATTTTATAGCTTTAACATGCATATAAAAGATCCAAAAACCATAAAATTAATAAAAATAATTAGTATTAGTATATTGAAGATCACAACAAAAAGTATATATATTAAAAGCTCAGTTTGAGCAAACAAAGAAAAAGTTGATTAGCATTAATGTATCACCCAATTTTAGAGCTATAGAATTGATTGAAATATGGTTAAATTTGAGCTTTTGAGATATTGATTGAATTTGACTTGGATCAACTTAATAGCCTATATATCTTGTTTGATGAAAGTACATCTTGCATGCTATAAATATTTGATAGCCTTGTTTTGAGTTTTCAATTTGTGACCTTCTAGACTTTGAATGATCATATTTAGAGAGAATCTTTTAAATAAAATGATGATTTTGGAGTTTTTCTTCTTTGTGGATTTAGAACAAGACACCTTCAAATTTTTCTATAGTAGTCCCTTAAGGGATTTACAACAAAACTAAAACCCTTTTTTTGATGGGGTTTTTACAAACTTTAGGAAGTATGAAGTAGAATATTATTTCATGATTCATACCAACTAGATGGCTTAAATGGAAAGTGAATGCAATACATTAAATTATATCAGTACGTAAAAGAGAATCTACAGTGCCATTCAATAACTAAACTTTTTGTTGGTAGGGAATGTACTATTTGACAACTTGTGAAAAGTTTTAACTTAGATTCAAAGCTTTCATTACTCAATAATTTTGGCAACAGTACAACATTACTAAGATGGCTAAACTCACTTGTTATGATGATTGTTTTCCTTATACAAATAAATAGAAAGATATTCCATCACTCTTGCAACTTTGGTCATTCAATTTTGCAATAATTATAACAAGAGAAAGATTCATAGCATTTTTGGCATCAACTTTAATAAGGAATAAAATAAATGCACAGTTATTTTAGAATTTCTTTTTATCTTTATTTTTTATTTTAAAATATTGTAACTTTGATCATTTAATGTTACAATAATTGTAATGAAAGGAAGAAATGTACAGTTTTTCTTATAACAATCATAATAAGGAAAGAAAGAAATAAATGTATATTTGTTTTAGAATTTTTCATCTTTTTTTGGAACACTACAACAATGATCATTCAATTTTCTAGTAATTGTAGTAGAAAAAATAAGTATTTCTACAATAATTTAAAGAAGGAAAAGAAATAAATTTTAGGTATTTTTAGAATTCATTTTCATCATTTTTTTTCTTTTTTGGAATAATCCAACTTTGATCTTTCAATGTTGCAATAATTATAAAACCAAACAAATGTATTAATTTTTAGAACAAATACAAAATAAAAATTTAATATTTTCATTTTTTAGAATAGTTTTCTAGTATAATCGTAAAATAAGTAAAAATAGTAAGAATATATTGTATTCATTTTTGTTCAATTATTAAGAATAAAAAGATTAATAAGGGTCCAAATCAATAAAAAGAAATTTCATCATTACAACTTTTTGACCATTCTATTTTGCAATAATTGTAATAAAAAAATGTATAACTTTTTTTTTATGTCAATTCTAACAAAGAAATATATATATGTATTTTTTAATTTTTTTCATCTTTATTTTCTTTTTTACAATAGTGCGACTTTGATCATTCAATATTCTAATAATTGTAACAGAAAAATGAAAATTTTTAACTATAATTTTGAAATGATAAAAAATATATAGATGAAGTTTTAATTTTATGGAACGTCTAGAAAAAAATTAAATAGGGCCCAACCGGGTTCGAACCGGTGACCTCTTGATCTGCAGTCAAATGCTCTACCACTGAGCTATGGACCCTCCGGTAGAACTATTGTGAACAGGTACTTCTTGAGAAAAGAACCATCTAGAACCAAACCTCAATGAACTCGTCAAGTATTTGCGTAACAGGTGTTTCGTTTCTCCTTTTCTTTTGTTTTATTTGTCTAACTAGGAACTACCTAGTGGCAGAGAATCCTTTGTCATTTCTGCTCGATGACTACCGGCAAACTGCCATATAATAACAAATTTAATGCATGCGATAGGCTTTGACAAAGCCTACGGTCTGCCACTAGGAACCACTTTTATATAACTTTTGAGTGCTAAATTTTGAACATGAAGCCTTAATTTTTTAGATGAGATCAGCTTTTACTTGGTTATTTTTTCGATCTCTAAATTTTGCTAGGGTCTCAATTTAATGTAAGGCAGAGATGAAACATCTTGAGAGTCCTTAGGGTCAGTTGATGCGGTAAGGGAACAATGGAAGCTAACCTTTGATTCTCTCAAAGCCCACCATGAAGATGGAGCAGATTGCCTTCAGAGCAAAAACAAGCACATGAGGGATCATTTGACACTCTCTCTTCCATTAGCTAATGGAGCCAACTATAGGAAAAGGAGAGAGGGGATTAAGAATATATGGTGGTTGCCCAAAAATATTGAGCTCCAGAGATTTACTGAACAGGACTTGGAATTTTCCTTGATATCAGGATCTGTGATCTGTATTGAACCATGTCAAATACTGGAGAGTATAGTGAGAGCCTCTTCACTTCTCCAGGTTATGTTGGTGCTCCCTCTCCACTTCTTTTTATTTCCTCATTCAGTTAATTCTTTCCCCCCTGTTCTTCTATTTCTGCTTATCTTGCAAGTAGTTCCATGTTCTATCACTTGTTTAATCAAATAAATGCTTAGCAGTTGCAAAGATGATGGTGAACCATATTGTATTCAACCTTTGCACTAATTTAAGGATAAGGGGAGCAATAAAACTCGCATTATGCACTACAGACAATGGCAACCAACAACCAGAAATTTTGCAGCATTTAGTGGGGGCTATTAAGATTTGCGGTAGTCTTACTTCAAGTTCCAAAGTTTTCATCTAAATGTTAAAATAATAAAAATTAGGACAGAAAAATAAATATCTTGATACCTATTAAATGGATAGGAGAGAGAAAGTCTCCGGCCCCTCAGAATTCACCAAAAATCTCAAGAAAATCGAAGGAAAATTCTCCATCCCACATCAGCCAAAAGCCACATCATTTTCAAATTATAAGCCATGTCATCTAGTAGTTACAAGTAATAGAACAAACATTGGGTTGTGTTCTTGTCTAATCTAGTGCAACCAACTTTTGCTTGGGTTGGGGCTCTATGTCACTTGGGAGGAGGACCAAGTTCTTTGTTGACCTTTTTGTAATGATCAAGAAATGAAAATTCCCATTGGTTGGCCTGCAATCAATTTGAGACTAAGCTTAGGTTGGGATCTCATATTAATTATACCAAAACAATAATAGTGATAATAATAAGAGTCATTTTAACCCTTCAGATTACGAAGGAAACAATCATGAGAGCTAATTGCCAAGATTGACATTTCACAATAATGTGGTTAGGAAGAATGTCTAGAAAAGCTGGATAAAAGAGGGTAACCAGAATGAGGGAAGATTATCTAAGATTGGGAAGCAACTATTGGGTGCACAAAATATAGCTAATAAGATTCAAAACAAAGAATTTTTTAATAGGAAGGATGGGGGATTTTCATTGGAGTAGTATAGTGGTACAAGAGGTTTTTGATCGCTTTTCTTGCCAAAACTTTTAGTCTACCTATTTATAGATACAAAGATGATTTTTATGCTATCCCTTATAAATATAAAAGTGATTCTTTGATCTCCATATGACTCTTTGTTTGTTTAAGATGACTCTTTAATCTCTGTAAAACTCTTTGATCTCCATAATACATTAACTACTAGAGTTACATGACTCTTGAACTTGATAATCTTAAATAACAAACTTAATTACAAATTAACTTCTAACACCCCTCTTAATTTGTAATTCTCATGATATCTCTTGCTTGCTAAAATTTTTCAATTATAACAAGTTTGGTGAAGATATTGACCAATTGCTTATTGGTATTGATAAACTCCATAGTATATCTCCTTTCTCTACTAGGGCTCCGATGAAATGATAACAGATGTCAATGTGCTTTATCCTGCTATGAAATACCAAATTTTTTATCATGGTAATAGCGGACATATTATCACATTGAATAATTATTGGATTGTTCATTATGTTGCAAATCAAAGAGAATTCTCTTGAGCCAAACTACTTCACATGCTACATCAGTTGCTAAAATATATTTAGCTTCGGCAATTGAAAGTACTATGGTCTTTTGCTTCTTTGATGACCATGAAATGAGTTTTGTTCCCAAAGAAAATACATGACTTGAAATGCTTTTATAGTCATCAAGAGAGTCTAGCCAATCACTATTTAAATATCCAACAAGCTTGTTAAATGCTTTTTTTTCATATATCAAGCCCAGCCTTTTAGTATCTTGTAGGTAGCAAAGAATCCTCTTAGCTACTACATAATGAAGCTTGTTTGGTTGACTCATAAACTTGGATAAAAGACTAATAGAAAAAATAATATCCGGTCTTGTATTTGTTAGATAAATAAGTGAGCCAACTAGACTTATATAAGATATGGTATCAACCTTTTAAGCACAATCATGTAGCTAAAATTTTTCATTCATGGATATTGTAGTAGTTGTTAGCTTGCAGATAAATATATGAAACTTTTTCAACAAGTCTTCAATATATTTTTCTTGTAATATGGATATCTTTCCTTGTGATTACTTAACTTGAATGCCGAGAAAACACCTCATGAGACCAAGATCGGTCATTTCATACTCCTTCATCATTGCCTTTTTATATTCTTCTACCATGATGGTTTTAGTGCTAGTGTAAATAAGGTCATCAACATATAAACAAACAAATAAGAAATCTTGCATACCTTTCTTCTTGTTGACATATAGTGATGACTCAGACTTTTTTCAAAACTATTGTGGTGAAAATATTTATCAATCTTGCTATTCCATGCACGAGGGGCTTGCTTTAAACTATATAGTGCCTTTCAAAGTCAATAGACTTTGTTCTCCTTTTCTTTTATAACATAGCCTTCAAATTGTTCAACATAGACTTTTTCTTCAATCTCTCCATTTAAAAATATCAATTTTGTATCAAGCTGATAGACCGATGATTTCATCTATGTTGCTAATGCAGCAATAGTGCTGACCATCTCCATATGAACCACTAGTGCAAATGTCTCAGTGAAACTTTGCCTAGCTGCTATCCTTTTACGACAAAGTGAACTTTATGCTTTTCGATGGAATCATCTTCTTTATATTTTATTTTGTAAATCCATTTGAGTTTAATGACATCTTTTCTCTTAGAAAGATTCACAAGCTTCTATGTATTATTCTTTTAAATAAAAGCTATCTCTATATCCATTGTTTTAAGCCATACATCATCCTTGCTTGCTTCTTGAGAATTATATGGCTCACATACAAAGAAGGCAACATGACAAGATTCATAAATATCAATTAAGAAGTACACCTTCCTCAGGGGTGAATCAAAATCAGTGACAATTTGGCTTAAAGTTCCTTCTCCTAATGATCTTGGACTTATATATTGTTGCAAATCTTCTTGACTTGGCTCCATTAGCTCAAGTATTTTTGAATCATGAGAAGAATTTTTTTTTCACTTCCATGCTGCCAACTCATCAAAAAGAACATCTCGAGAAACAATAAGTTTATTTTTCTTTGGGTTAAGGAGGTAATAGGCCTTGATTCTTCACTATGTCCTATGAAGATATATTTTTCTCATTTCTTATCAAATTTTTCTCTATTTTGAAAAGGAATGAGTGCATAAGCAATGCATCCAAAATTTTTCAAATTTTTTATTTGGAGCTTTTGCCCATACCAAGCTTCATAAGGTATTTTGTTTTGTATTGCCTTTGTAGGAGACCAATTAAGAACAAAAACAACTATATTTACAACTTCCGCCCAGAATTTATTTGTCAATTATTTTCCTTTGAATAGACTTCAAGCCATCTCCACTATTGTTCAGTTCTTGCATTCTGCTACTCTATTTTGCTCTAATTTTTGATATACTATGTGTAGCCTCTTAATGCCTTTTTCTTGCAATAGTTAGTAAATGGTGTAAAGATGAATTCGCCCCCCAATCTATTCTTAAAGTCTTTATTTGATGATCACTCTATTTTTTGACATAATCTTTGAATTGGAAGAAGATAGAGAAGACTTCTGACTTTTGCTTAAGCAAATAAATACATGTCATCCCGCTATAATCATCAACAAAGAGAAGAAATATCTTTTTTGATTAAAAGAATGAGTCGTTGTGGGACCCCATATATCTACATGCACAAGCTCAAGAGGAACCTGTGCTCTCCATGCTGTCTTTGGGAAAGAAATCCGATATAATTTACCATAGTTGCAGCCCTCATAGATTTGCTCTCTTTTATCAATTGGTGGAAGCCCAAGAACCATGTTTTTTCTTTTAACAAGTGAAGCCCTTTGTAATTTAAATGACCATATCTTAAGTGCCATAAATATATATGACTCATCAATCTTTTCAATTTTTGAAGCTAGATTTTGTTTTATTGGTATGTTAAGAGCATAGACTTTGTTTTGGGTTATCTTGACTTTTGCCACAAGAGTATTCTTATCTTTATCAAGAATTTTGCATTCACCATTGTCAATGATTACCATGTATCCATGTTGCAGCAACTGTCCAACGCTTAGTAAATTTTGCATTATCCAGGCATATATAAAATATCATGGATAAGTCTCTTCATACCTCCTTTTGTAGAGACTACTATAACCCCTTTGCTTTTAACTTGCTGTAATTTGCTATCTCCAAGCTTGACTTAAGAGGAAGTCTTTTGATTTAGCTAAATGAAGAACTTTCAATTTCCTATCATGTAATTGCTACATTTACTATCCAAATAGCAAATATTTTATGATTTTTCTTACACATTCATGCATAAATAAAATAGTTGTTCACTATCATCCTTTTTAAAAAAGTTTGCTTGATTCTTTACTATTTTATCTTTGAACCAAAAATCTATTTCAAAATGATTTGGGGCTTTGCATCTTTTGCATCTATAACAATAGGATTTAGATTCATGTCCAAATTTTTTGTAAACAAAAAATGAAAAATTGATATCACCATTTCTTTGATTGTATTGAACCCATCTATGTTTTCCTTTGCCCCAGACTTCTATAGAAGACTACTTCCATTTGCCTTAATCTTTTTTTTAAAATGTGCCTCTTTCTTTACCTTCTTGCTCCATACTTGAAGATTTCTTTTCTCCAATAGTAAGTGACACTATATTATGCATGCCCAACTTTCTTTGTTTTAAAAATAGTATTACTTTCATGCATGCATAGGAGTCTTTTTGGATTCAATTATTGATTGATCGAAGTTGGGATAATTAATTAAGAGAGCAGTTGCAGAGTTTGGGAGAAATAGGGACTTATCACATGCATAAATTGTTAGATGTATGTCCTAGAAGCCAGATTGACTGTCACTTATAATACACATCTAAGGATAATTTTATAATTTTGATTATAAATTAATAAATAAATTATTTTTCTATCATAGTATGTATTTAAAAATGTCGGTGATACATCCTTTGAGTTAATGATAATGAAAATTCATATTTTTAAGAGTTGAAAAATTTAAGACACGAATTTTCATAATTAACTCATAAACTGCTCCCGATCGAAGGATCATTACGAGGATAGTAATCAATCCAGAAGGTTGGTGTACAATCGCTTTCTTAGGATAGACATGTCTTGAGTTTATGGTGTGGAGATATCAGAGCGAGAGTACAGGTACTCATTAGAAAATGAGGGCACTGAGCATGACCACCTCGAGTAGTCATAAGAAAGTCTACCTTCTCATCGATGACTGACTCGATGCTGTAGTGGCATGTCTGGTTCTTTGATCTAAGGTGCATCGACAGTTCACCTTGAGGGTGTTATAGTTTGACTATACTATAACTCGATCTCCTAACCATTCAAAATTCTGAGATGTATGTTGGCTATAGTATGTTCATTGTAGGAATTAGATTGCACCAATAGAGGATCTATCTACCTCGATAGATGAGGAGTAGCCCTATGATAATCATGAGATTGAGTTCATAAGCCCATGGCCATAGCAAAGTGAAGATGATAGAAAGAGTTTCTATTAGAATTTTATATTAGACTCGAATTGAATAATTAATTCATATAACAGACATTAGGTTTGATGAGATTATCTTAACCCTAATCTTATCGAGGCTCAAGATAGAAGAACTCAATCACACAGGTAACTATACCGAGAGGTTCACTTTTAGCTCTGATGGATTGCCATCATATACTGCTAGGTGTTACTGATGAATTTTGAGAGTAATTAGGATGATTTTGATGATCAATCATTCTAATTATATGAATCAGAAAAGTTCTGATCCATCGAAAGGTATTTCGATGATATCGATAATGAAAATCATGACATATTTCATTACCATATAGAATTGAACCTAACTAAATCATATAAATAAGGATTTGGATCTAGATATCATCAATTCAGCTAAATCAGTTTGATTGATTTGGATTAGATCCAATCAGGTTCAAGGTAATTATGCTAGCACATGATTGAGCCTGACTTTCTTATTCTGAAATCTTTCTGATTCATCGCAATCGAGTTAAATTTGATTTGACTCATTCTTATATTTTAAATGAATTTATTTTTTATCTGACTAGAATAAGTTTAGGTTAGATTAATTATAGAAATTAAATTCGTTCATAATCAAATTGGACTATGGTCAAAACTTGACCTATTTGAGAGAATTGAGGGTCATCTGATCAGATGCTTCTAAAAACTTTTTTAAAATTTATTTTGATCTAATTTTTGGATATGTGATAGAGAATGAGTTATGCATTGGGTGTACCAAATTTTATAATTTTTGGAGGTATCTAGACTAAGTTATGATAGAGTTTGATTTGGATCAAACTTCTGAGGGAAGAGTCCTAGGCGCAGTGGATTCTTTTTTATCTACTCATGCTGATACCTTTTTTAATTATTTTTGATAAAAAAGATAAATGAGATCTAGTGGTTTTTCATAGAGAATAAGTCCTAGAGTCCTAATGATAAAATAAATGAGTTATTTTGGTCAAAAGGGATCTAAGTAGGCATTGGACATAAAAGCCTTTCTCACATCAAAGTGCATGCAATGCAAGAAATAATTTTCCATGCCCAAACTATGCCATCCATTATATCCCACACCCTCTATATCCTCTCTCTTCTTCTCTTCTACAAGCCTAAAAAGATAGGCACAAATTTGAGAAGAAGGTCCAAGGTTTTTGGCATAATATTCAGGATCTATGCGATAGTATTCGTGTGACGGACGAGCTGCCTTCAAAAATAATTTTGAAGGCTCTTCGGATCAGATCTAGATCTAATTTTTGAAGAAAAGATTTATGAGGAGAAGATGTTCAGATCCTGCTTGAGTGGATGCTGATAGAGGCCAAGTGCATATGTAGCTCCTTCCAAAACCTTAGGAATCAACAGGATCATTGTAGGATAATTAGCTTACCCAATCAGGTACTTTAAATTAAATCTAATTTAATTTTAATTTTATAATTTTTAATATTAAATCACCATTATTAGATCTGATCGGATCATTTAAGAATTTTTAGAAAAATCTCTCTTAGATCTAATCAGATCTGCATGATCCAGTGGAGGAAAACAGTGTTTTTCCGTCAACTGGTATTAAAGCTGCATTACCAATTCTTTAGATCTACCTTAGATCTGATTTTATTTTTATTTATGATCTAATATTAAAAAATTTTAGATGTCACATCAAATATGATTAGTTTTAAAATTAAAAAATTAAAAATTAAATAATTTAGATCTAATATGTATGAGATGCATGACTAGACTTGGTATAGAATAGTTCTATGTATAGTCTGGTATGATCATGTATTTAATTTGATTAAATATAATTTTAGATCTAGTTATTTTTTATTTTTCTAATATTATAATTATTATAATCAGATCTAAAAAATAAAAAATAAAGTTTTAAATTTTTGATTTATTCATATAAGATATGAAAGATGCATGCTTAGACTAGTCATAAAATAGTTCTATAAGATGTCTAGAATAGTTTTAATTTTGATATGATCAAATTTAAAATTTTATTTTTTAAATTTAATATATGATATTTTAGATCTGAAAGTATGCATATTGATGATACATGAGATGTATGCAAGACATGTATTAGTTAGATCTTTTTATATGTGATATATGATCTAACTAGTTTTGTAGTAAAAAATTATATTTCTGATTAAGAAGTTTTCCATAGCCAATCGATCATAAGAACAAAGTAGAATTTAAAAGTCCTCTCCTCCCATTCAATGGGATATTCTTATGGCATATAGGGGTGCTGTGCATTCATCCTTAATAAAAAATCAGAACTTATTTTTCTACAAAATCCTGGATCCTGAAACCTTAGGATTTCTATTATATATTTTATTCATAAATCCAAAACTTAATTAAGAATTAAGATTATAAAATTAATTAGATCTAACATTATAAATTTTTAGATCTAAGACATATTCATAAAATTGGATTCTATCTTGAATAGCATAATTAGATCTAGCGATTGATCAAATCGAATTAAGAGTTGGTTAGATGGGATCAAAGAAAGCTTAGATTTGACCAACCTAATAGGATTAAGTCTGGGTTAAGATCAAATCACATTGAGATATAACTCGATCAAATCAAGATCTAATTTATCTCCATGGTTTGAGCCTGGATTGTAGGCTAATCCAATTGGTTCTGATTCAATAATTTGGTGTCTAAGATAAGTTTAGCAGATACGATCGACTAATTTTTAATTGGAAGCTACTTGATCTTAATGCATTCTTATCGAGTTAATGGCATATTCTTTCTACTGGTCTCACTTACCTGGCCATTTGTATCAATCCAGTTCTGATTTGAGGTGGCTAACAATTCGAGCCAACCCATGCCACTAGGTTAGTCATAATTGTTATGACTAAGTTAAGTCAAGTTTAAAGAGACCTAAATTAAATCTTCCTAAAAAAATATTATGTCTAAGATCTTCCACCATTATAGATGTGCGGGCCCTTTCCAAGGTTGATTGTTCTCGATTGGATACGGTGGTTTAGTTGCACTGAAAAGATGCAACCATGTCTATTAGGCATTGGATGCTATGGATTGGAGGATGGGTTGGGCTCAATATTTTGGATACGGTGAGGGATCCAATCAAGAATCCAATTGGTGCAAGTGGTAGGTCTGACTTAACTAATCAAGAATCCAATCAAGAACCCAATCAAGAATCCTATTCTAGATATAGTGAGATTTATGAATTAGAGATCAAGTTAGGATGCACCATGATTAGAGAATCATTGGACAAGAGTTATCCACTCATTGATTGACCCATCATCAATAACTATTAGGTGAGGTGGTGAGTCAGTTGGTGGGACCGCACCACCCACTAGAAATCTATAGTTATGGAGATTTTTGCATCTCTTCCAAAGGAGTGTAAGGATCTGAGTAAATAATGGAAGCCTAATTTATTTAAAATTAAAATTCTTAAATAAATTATTTAAGTCTAATTACAAAATATAACTAGAAACTTTGATTCTCTATAGGAAAATGTCTGCGTCCAATCCACTAGTCCGTATCCTGGACACCCATAGACTGACTGGATCCAACTACAAGGATTAGCTCCAAAATTTTAAAATTATTTTGGATTCTGAGAAGTTGACTCATGTGTTGGAACAGGATCCTTCCATCTTACCAGTTCATCCATCTGCTGATCAGAGAGCGTCTCTTAAGAAGTGGATGGATGAAGATAACAAAGCCAGGTATTACATGTTAGGCTCGATGTCTGATGAGCTCCAGTGCCAATATGAAGACATTAAGACTAGCCTCCAAATGTTTGCTCACCTATAAGAGTTGTTTGGTGAACAGAGTCATGCAGCCAAATATCAGGTCACTAAAAGACTTTTTAAGGCTCAAATACATGATGGACAGTCAGTCTAAAATCATTGTCTGATGATAATCAAGGACTTAGAAGAGCTTGAGAAGCTTGGTGTCAAGTTAGATCAGGATCTGCAGACTGACATAATTCTATAGTCCTTGACTGATGCGTATAGGTAGTTTATCATTAACTACCATATGCATAAACTTCAGAATACCTTGGTTGAGTTCTTAAATATTCTAGTTACTGGTGAGCTTTTAATGAAAAATTTTAAAGGCTCAGTACAGAGCAGACTTCTTTCAAGAGAGTTTTTTGAGAAGAAGAAGAAGTCCGTGAAGAAGTAAAAGGTGAATGATGGTAAGAAGAAGGCAGAGCTGAAGAAGAAGGCCGCTGACAAAGAAAAATATTTTCATTGCAACACTGACGGCCATTGAAAGTGAAACTGCCCTCTTTACCTGGCCAGCATGAAGAACAAGAAGGAGACAGGTCCTTCTGAAGGTATGCTTATTATAGAATCTAATCTTATGATTTCTTCTGCATCCAGTTGGGTGCTTGACTTTGATTCTAGTGCTCACTTATGCACTTCTATACATGATCTTGAGGATAGCAGGAGGCTGAGGGATGGTAAAATGATCTTATGCATCGAAAATAGAGCAAGAGTTGTTGCTGTGGCTGTGGAAACCTATCCTCTATGATTACCGTCAGGATTAGACTTAGTACAAACTATTTTTATGTGTCTACAGCAAGCAGAAATTTGATTTCTATTTTATGTTTAGCATAGGAAGACTATGTAATTAGTTTTCTTAAGGACCATTGTAATATTCTTTATAAAAAAAATAAAATTGTAAGTGGTTTCCTTATAAATGGTCTCTATCAGTTATATATTGATATTTTTATTTTTAATATGGAGCAAAACATAATTGCCATAGGATCAAAGCGACCTAGGGATAGTCTAAATGATAGGTATCTTTGGCACCTTAGGCTAGGTCATATAGCTGAAGATAGGGTTAACAAAATGGAAAAATTTGGGTTATTGGTCCATTGACTTTTGAGTCATATCTAATTTATGAATCATGCCTTCATGGCAAAATGACCAAGCTTCCTTTTGTGGGACATGGGAAAAGGGCCACAGACCTGCTTGCCCTAGTACATACTGATGTATGCGGCCCACTTAATGTGCCAGTCAGGGGCAATTACATTTACTTCATTATCTTTATCAATGATTTATCTCGGTACGGGTATGTATATTTGATGCAACATAGGTCTGAAGCTTTTGAAAAGTTCAAGAAATTCAGACTCGAAGTAGAAAAACAAATAGAAAAATCCATTAAGATTCTTCGATCAGATCGAGGAGGCGAATATCTTAGTCAGAAATTTTTAGACTATCTTAAGGACAATGGCATAGTATCACAATAGACTCCACCTGGAATGCCTCAACTCAATGGAGTTTCAGAATAGAGAAATCGGACCCTACTAGATATGGTTCAATCCGTGATGAGCTTCACGGACGTTTCTGAGTTTCTTTGGGGACATAGTCTGTTGACCACTATATATCTATTTAATAGGGTTTCATCTAAAATTGTTTCTACCACACCGTATAAGATATGGCATGATAAGAAATCAAGTCTGAGTCATCTCAGAATTTGGGGTTATCCGGCCCATGTCAAGAGACCACAGGCTGATAAATTAGAGCTAGATCCTTTAGAGCTTGATTAATTGGATATCTTAAAGAGTCATTAGGATATTTTTTCTATCTTTCGAAAGATCACAATGTGATTATGAGTCAGCATGCCATCTTTCTTGAAAAATAGTTTATTCAAGATGATGGCATCGAAAGATAGATTAGGCTCGAAGAGAAAATCTTTCAAGAGCCATGAGCCAAGGAACCTATGGAACCCAATCAGATTGAGCTAGTTCAATCACTACCTCATCCACCTCGTAGATCAGAAAAAAAAATTTCATCCTCCTAAAAGGTACTTAGGTACTATTTCAAAGGACGTAGCGGAAATATTCCTCGTAGAAAAAGGATTTCATGGTGATGATCTCAAAACCTATGATGAGGCGATATCAGATACCGACTCTGAGAAATGATTAAAGGCAATGAAGTCAGAGATTGACTCAATGCGCTCGAACCAAGTCTGGACCTTGGTAGATCTACCTAAAAGTATAGTACCTATTGAATGTAAATGGATCTTCAAGAGAAAGATAGATGTTGATGAAAATATAGAGACATTCAAAGTAAGACTCGTAGCAAAAGGGTATAGTCAGTGCGAAGGCATTGACTATTATGATACTTTTTTGCTAGTGGCCATGCTCAAATCCATCCACATATTGCTTGCTATTGCAGCCTATTTTAATTATGAAATATGACAGATGGACGTGAAAATGGCATTCTTAAATGAATATCTTGAGAAAGATATCTATATGGAACAACTGCTAGATTTTACATCTAGTGATACTGATCACAAGGTTTGCAAGCTGCAAAGATCTATATATGGACTTAAACAAGCAACTTGGAGCTGGAATGCTCATTTCAATGATGTGATCAAATTATTTGGATTCATCAAAAATGAAGAGGAGCCCGTGTTTTCAAAAAGGTCAATAAAAGTGCTGCTGTCTTTCTCATACTATATGTGGATGACATCCTCCTAATTAGGAATGATATTTTCATGTTGACTACAGTCAAAATATGGTTGTCTAAAAAATTCTCCATGAAAGACCTAGGAGAGGCATCCTTTATTCTAGGAATTAAGGTCTATAGAGATAGACCAAATAAGATACTAGGTCTCTCAGAAGATGTACATAGAGGAGGTGCTAAAGAGGTTTCGTATGGAAAACTCCAAGAGTGGATTGGTGCCCTTCAGACATGGCATTCATCTCTCTAAGAAAATATGTACCAACACACCGGAGGAGATTGAATGTATAAGCAAGATCCCTTATGCTTCAGCAATAGGAAGCTTCTCATGTATGCCATGCTATGTACACGACCTGATATTGCCCATGCTGTGAGTATCACAAGTAGGTATCAGTCGAATCTAGGTGAAAAGCATAAATTTTTATGAAATGTATCCTTAAGTACTTGAGAAGGACTAAGGATATGTTTCTATTCTTTTGTAATGGAGAACTCTAGATCCAGGGGTATACAGTCTCGAATTTTATGTCCAATATAGATGATCGAAAGTCAATATCTGAAAGTTTATTTATGTATAATGATGGTGCTGTCAACTGAAAGAGTTCCAAGCAGACTGTGATAGCAGATTCCATCATGGAAGTAGAGTATATTGCTGCATTGGAAGCTGCAAAGGAGGCATTCTGGTACAATAAATTCATCGTAGAGCTCAAAGTGATGCCATCAGATGCCATTCCTCTATACTATGATAATAATGACACCATAGCTTTAGCTAAGAAGTCAAGATCTCACCAAAAATCTAAGCACATCGAGCGGCGATACCACCTCATCCATTATTACCTCGAGAAGAGATACGTCATGGTCAAGGGAGTCAACACTGTAGATAATGTGGTTGATCCGCTAACAAAGCCATTGAGTCAATAGAAGATCGAAGCCCATCTTGAGAAGATGGGACTTAGATTTATAGCCAATTGGCTTTAGGTCAAGTGGGAGTTTGTTAGATGTGTGCCCTAAAATCCAGATTGGCTATCACTTGTAATACATTTCTAAGGATAATTTTATAATTTTTACTATAAATTAATAAATTAATTATTTTTCTATCACAATGTGTATTTAAAAGTATCTATGATATATCCTTTGAGTTAATGGTAATGATAATTCATATTTTCAAGAGTTTAAAATTTAAGACATGAATTTTCATAATTAACTCATATACTGCTTTCGACCATAGGATCATTATGAGGATGGTGATTGATCAGAAAGATTGGTATATGATCATTTTCTTAGAATAGACGTGTCTTGAGTCTATGGTGTGGAGACACCGAAGCGAGAGTATAGATACTCGTTAGGGAACGAGGGCACTGAACGTGACCACCTTAAGTAGTCATAAGAAAGTCTATCTTCTTATCGATGACTGACTTATTGCTGTAATGGTGTGTCGATTTTTTGACGTGAGGTGCATCAGTAGTTCACCTTGAGGGTGTTATAGTTTGACTATACCATAACTCGATCTTCTAGCCATTCGAAACCCTGAGGTGCATGTTGGCTATAGCATGTTCATTGTAAGAATTAGATTGCACCAATAGAGGATCTATCTACCTCGGTAGAAGTGGAGTAGCCCTATGATAATCATGAGATTGAGTTTATAAGACCATGGCCATGGCAAAGTGAAGATGATAGAAAGAGTTTCTATTAAAATTTCATATTGGACTCGAATCGAATAATTAATTCATATGACGGACATTGGATTTGATGAGTTCACCTTAATCCTAATCTTGTCGGGGCTCAAGATAGAAGAACCCAATCACACAGATAATTATACTGAGAGATTCACTTTCAGTTCTAATGGGTTACCACCATATACTGCTAGGTGTCACTAATGAATTTTGGGAGCAATTAGGATGATTTTGATGATCAATTATTCTAATTGTATGAATCAGAAAAGTTCTAGTCCATCGAAAGGTGTTTTGATGATGTCGATGATAGAGATCGCAACATGTCTCATTACCATATAGAATTGAACCTAACTAAAATATACAAATAAGGGTTTGGGTTTGAATGTCATCAATTGAGCTAAGCCAATTTGATTGATTTGGATTAGATCCAATCATGTTCAAGGTAATCGTGCTTGCACATGATTGAGCCTGATTTCTCCTTCTGAAATCTTTCTGATTCATCACAATCGAGTCAAATTTGATTTGACTTATTCTTGTATTTTGAATGGATTTATTTTTTATCTAACTAGAACAAGTCCAGATCAGATTATTATAGAAATTAAATCCATTCATAGTCAAATTGGACTAGGGTCAAAAGTTGACCTTTTTGAAAGAATTAAGGGTCACCTGATCAGATGCTTCTAAAAAATTTTATAGAAATTATTTTAATCAAATTTTTTGGATATGTGATAGAGCATGAGATATGCATTATGTGTACCAAATTTTGTGATTTTTTAAAGTGTCTAGACTAAGTTATGATAGAGTTTGATTTGGATCAAACTCTTGAGGGAAGAGTCCTAGGCACAGTGGACTCTTCCTTATCTACTCATGCTGATACCTTTTTGAATCATTTTTTATGAAAACAATAGATGAGATCTAGTGGTTTTTTATGGAGAATAAGTCCTAGAGTCTTAATGATAAAATAAAT
Source organism: Cocos nucifera (assembly GCA_006176705.1). Taxonomy (NCBI): domain Eukaryota; kingdom Viridiplantae; phylum Streptophyta; class Magnoliopsida; order Arecales; family Arecaceae; genus Cocos; species Cocos nucifera. The sequence goes on along the minus strand of QRFJ01004291.1, from coordinate 173,273 downwards.
AAGTTATTTTGGTCAAAAGGAACTCTAAGTAGGCATTGGACATAAAAGTCTTTCTCATGTCAAAGTGCATGCAATGCAAGAAATAATTTTTCATGCCCAAAGTCTACCATCCCTGATATTCCACACCCCTTCTATCCTCTCTCTTCTTCTTTTCTATAAGTCTAAAAAGTTAGGCATAAATTTGAGAAGAAGGTCCATGGTTTTTGCCACAATATTCAGGATCCATGCAACGGTGTTCGTGTGATGGACGGGCTGCCTTCAGAAATAGTTTTGAAGATTTTTTGAATCTGATCCAGATTTTTAGAAAAAAAGTTTGTGAGAAGAAGATTTTCAGATCCTGTCTGAGTGGATATCGGTAGAGGCCAGGCACATGCGTGGCTCCTTCCAGATCCTCGGGAATCAATAGGATCATTATAGGATATTTAGATTATCCAATTAGGTACTTTAAATTAAATCAAATTTAATTTTAATTTTTTAATTTTTAATATCTAATTACCATGATTAGATCTAAGAACTCATAGATTTGATTGAATTATTTAAAAATTTTTAAAAAAAATCTCCCTCAAATCTGATCAGATCTTTACGATCCTACGATGGAAAATAGTGTTTTTCCTTCAACTAGTATCAGAGCTGCATTAGTAGTTCTTCAGATCTACCTTAGATCTAATTTTATTTTTATTTATGATCTGATATTAAAAGGTTTCAGATGTGATTAGATCTAAAATTAAAAAATTAAAAATTAAATAATTTAGATCTAATTTGTATGAAATGCATGACTAGACTAGGTATAGAATAGTTCTATGTGTAGTCTAAGATGATCATGTATTTAATTTGATTAAATATAATTTTAGATCTATTTAATTTTTATTTTTTTGATGTTATAATTATTTTAATCAGATCTAAAAAATAAAATTTTTAATTTTTGATTTATTCATATGAGATATGAAAGATGCATGCTTAGACTAGTCATAGAATAGTTCTGTAAGATATCTAGAATAGTTTTAATTTTGATATGATCAGATTTAAAATTTTATTTTTTAATTTAATATATAATATTTTAGATTTGAAAGTATGCATATTGATGATACATGAGATGTATGCAAGATATGTATTAGTTAGATCTTTTTATATGTGATATATGATCTAACTAATTTTGTAGTAAAAAAATATATTTTTGATTAAGGAGTTTCCCATGGCCAACCGATTATAAGAATAAAGTAGCATTTAAAAGCCCTCTCCTTCCATTCGATGGGATGTTCTTATGGCGTGTAGGGGTGCTGTATGTTCGTCCTTAATCAGAAATCAGAACTTATTTTTTTGTAAAATCCTAAATCCTGAAATCCTAGGATTTCTATTACATGTTTTGTTCATGAACCCAAAACTTAATTAAGAATTAAGATTATGAAATTAATTAGATCTAAAATTATGAATTTTTCAAATCTAAAACATATTCATAAAATTGGATTCAGGCTTGGCTAGCTTAATTAGGTCTAGCGGTTGATCAAACCGAATCAAGAGTTGGATAGGTGGGATCAAAGAAAGCTTAGATTTGACCAGCCTAACAGGAATAAGTCTGGATCAAGATCGAATCACATTAAGATGTGACTCGATCAAATCAAGATCTAATTTGGCTCCACGGTTCTAGTCTAAATTGTAGGCTAACCCAATTGGTTCTGATTCGATAATTTGGTATCTAAGGTAAGTTTGGTAAATACGATCGATTGATTTTTAATTGGGAGCTACTCGATCTGAATGCATTCTTATCGAGTTAATGGCATATCCTTTCAATCGGTCTCACTTACCAGGCCATTTGTGTCGATTCAGTTCTGATTTAATGTGGCTAATAATTTGAGCCAACCCATGCCACTAGGTTAGTCATAATTATTATGACTAAGTCAAGTCAAGTTTAAAGAGACCTAAATTAAATCTCTCTAAGAAAATATTAAGTCTAAGGTCTTCCACCATTATAGATGTGCGGATCCTTCCCAAGGTTGATCGTTCTCGACTGGATACAGTGGTTCAGTTGCACAGAAAAGACGCAACCATATCTATTAGGCATTGGATGCTACGGGTTGGAGGATGGATTGGACTCAATATTCCGAATATGGTGAGGGACCCAATCAGGAATTCAATCGATGAAAATGGTGGGTCTGACTTAACTAAGAAGTGGATCAATATTCCAGACACGGTGAGATTCATGAATTAGAGATCAAGTTAGGGTGCACCATGATTAGAGAATTATTGGACAAGAATTATCCACTCATTGATTGATCCATCATCAATAACTGTTAGATGAGGTGGTGAGTCAGTTGGTGGGACTGCACCATCCACTAAAAATCTATAATTGCAGAGATTTTTGCATCTTTACCAAGAGAGTATAGGAATCCGAGTAAATACTGAAAGCCTAATTTATTTAAAAATAAAATTCATAAATAAATTATTTAAGTCTAATTATAAAATCTAACTAGAAACTTTGACTCCCTATAGAAAAATATCTGCATCCAATCTACTAGCCCGTATCCTGGACACCCATAGACTGACCGAACCTAACTACAAGGTTTGGCTCTAAAACTTCAAAATTATTTTGGATTCTAAGAAGTTGACTCATGCATTGGAACAGGATCCTCCCACCTTACCCGCCCGTCCATCCACTGATCAGAAAACATCTCTCAAGAAGTGGATGGATAAAGATAACAAAGTCAGGTATTATATGTTGGGCTTGATGTCTGATGAGCTCCAGCACCAATATGAAGACATTAAGACTAACCACTAAATATTGGCTCACTTGCAAGAGTTATTTGGTGAATAGAGTCGTGCAGCCAAATATCAAGTCACTAAAAGATTTTTAAGGCTCAAATGCATGATAGGCAGTCAGTCCAAGATCATTGTCTGATGATGATCAAGGACTTAGAAAAGCTTGAGAAGCTCGGTATCAAGTTAGATCAGGATCTGCAGACTGACATAATTCTGCAATCCTTAACTGATGCATATGGGCAGTTTATCATGAACTATCATATACATAAACTTCAGAATACCTTGGCTGAGCTTATAAACATGCTGGTTACTGCTGAGCTTTCAATGAAAAGTTCTAAAGGCTCAGTACTTGCTATGAAGCGGACTTCTTCCAAGAGAAAATCTTTTGAGAAAAAGAAGAAATCCATGAAGAAGCAGAAGATGAATGGTGGGAAGAAGAAAAAGACAGAGCCAAAGAAAAAGGCCACTGATAAAGAAAAATATTTTCATTGCAACACTAACGGCCATTGAAAGCGAAACTGCCCTCTTTATCTGGTCAGCCTATAGAACAAGAAGGAGGTAGGTCCTTCTAGAGGTATGCTCATTATAGAATCTAATCTTATGATTTCTTCTGCATCCAGATGGGTGCTTGACTCTGGTTCTAGTGCTCACTTCTGTACTTCTATGCTGGGTCTTGAGGATAGTAGGAGGCTGAGAGACGGTGAAATGATCCTACGCATCGAAAATGGAGCAAGAATTGCTACTGTAGTCATGGAAACCTACCCTCTACGATTACCGTAAGGATTAGACTTAGTACTTAGAGATTATTTTTATGTGCCTACAGCAAGCAGAAATTTGATTTCTGTTTCATGTTTAGCATAGGAAGGCTATGTAATTAGTTTTCTTAAGGACCATTGTAATATTGTTTATGAAAGAAATAAAATTGCAAGTGGTTTCCTTATAAATGATCTCTATCAGTTATATATTGATATTTTTATTTTTAATATCGAGCAAAATGTGAATGCCATAGGATCAAAGTGACCTAGGGATGGTCTAAACAATAGGTATCTTTGGCACCTTAGGCTAGGTTATATAGCTGAAGATAGGATTAACAAATTAGAAAAATCCGAGCTATTGAGTCTGTTGACTTTCGAATCATATCCGATTTGTAAATCATGCCTTCATGGCAAAATGACCAAGCTTTCTTTTATGGGACATGGGGAAAGGGCCACAGACCTGGTTGCCCTAGTACATACTGATGTATGAGATCCATTTGATGTGCCAGTCAGGGGCAATTATATCTACTTCATCACCTTTATCGATGATTTATCTCGATACGGATATACATATTTGATGTGACTCAAGTCCAAAGCTTTTGAAACATTCAAAAAATTTAGACTCAAAGTAGAAAGACAAATAAGAAAATCCATTAAGATTTTTTGATCAAATCGAGGAGGCGAATACCTTAGTCGAAAATTCTTAGAGTATCTTAAGGATAATGGCATAGTCTCATAATGGACTCCACCTGGAATGCCTCAACTCAATGGGGTTTCAGAATGGAGAAATCGGATCCTATTAGATATGGTTTGATCCATGATGAGCTTCACGGACCTTCTTGAGTTTTTTTGGGGACATAGTCTATTGACCGCTATATATCTATTGAATAGGGTTTCATGTAAAACCGTTCCTACCACATCGTATGAGATTTAGCATGATAAGAAACCAAGTTTGAGTCATCTCAAAATTTGGGATTGTCCAGCCCATGTCTAGAGAAAATAAGTAGATAAATTAGAGTCTAGGTCCTTTAGAGCTTGATTTATTGGATATCCTAAAGAGTCATTAGGATATTTTTTCTATCTTCCAAAAGATCATAATGTGATTATGAGTCGACACACCATCTTTCTTAAAAAATAGTTTATTCAAGATGATGGCATCGGAAGATAGATTAGGCTTGAGGAGAAAGTCTCTCAAGAGTCACGAGCCAAGGAACCTATGGAATCCAATCAGATTGAGCCAGTCCAATCACTATCTCGTCCACCTCGTAGATCAAAAAATATTTTTCATCCCCCTGAAAGGTACTTAGGTACTATTTCAAAGGACGTAGTGAAAATGTTCCTCACAGGAAAAGGGGTTTATGGTGATGATCTCAAAACCTATGATAAGATGATATTAGATATCGACTTCGAGAAATGGTTAGAGGCAATAAAGTCAAAGATTGACTCAATGCGCTCAAACCAAGTCTGGACCTTAGTAGATTCACCTGAAGTTATAGTACCTATTAGGTGTAAATGAAACTTCAAGAGAAAGATAAGTGCCGATGAAAATGTAGAGACATTCAAAGCAAGGCTCGTAGCAAAAAGGTATAGTCAGGATGAAGGCATTGACTATCAGGATAGTTTTTCGCCAGTAGCCATGCTCAAATTTTTCTGCATATTGCTTGCTTTTGTAGCCTATTTCAATTATGAAATATGACAGATGGACATGAAAATAGCATTCTTAAATAGATATCTTGAGAAAGATATCTATATGGAATAGCCGCTGGGTTCCACATCCAGTGATACTGATCACAAGGTCTGCAAGCTGGAAAGGTCCATATATGGACTTAAACAAGCATCTCGAATCTAGAATGCTCATTTCAATTATGTGATCAGATCGTTTGAATTCATCAAGAATGAAGAGAAGTCCTATATTTTCAAAAAGATCAGTGGGAGTGCTATTATCTTTCTCGTACTGTACGTGGATGACATCCTCCTAATTAGAAATGATATTTTTATATTGACTATAATCAAAATATGGTTGTCTAAAGAATTTTTCATGAAAGACCTAGGAGAGGCATCCTTTATTCTAGAAATTAAGGTCTATAGAGATAGACCAAATAGGATGATGGGTCTCTCATAGAAGATGTATATAGAGGAGGTGCTAAAGAGGTTTCACATAGAAAACTCCAAGAGAGGATTGGTGCCCTTCAGACATGGCATTCATCTCTCCAAGAAGATATGTCCCAACACACCTGAGGAGATTGAATGCATGAGCAAGATCCCTTATGCTTCAGCAATAGAAAGCTTCTCATGTATGCCATGCTATGTATATGACCTGATATTGCCCATATTGTGAGTGTCACGAGTAGGTATCAGTCGAATCTAGGTGAAGAGCACTGAACTTCTATGAAATGTATTCTTAAGTACTTGAGAAGGACTAAGGATATGTTTCTATTCTTTGGTAATGAAGAACTCCAGATCCATGGGTATACAAACTCGAATTTTATATCCAATATAGATGATCGAAAGTCAACATCTAAAAGTCTGTTTGTGTGCAATGATGGTGCTGTCAGCTAAAAGAATTTCAAGCAGACTATGATAGCAGATTCTATCATGAAAGTAGAGTACATTGCTGCATCGAAAGCTGTAAAGGAGGCATTCTGGTATAACAAGTTCACTATAGAGCTCAGAGTGATACCATCAGATGTCATCCCTCTATACTACGATAATAATGGTACCATAGCCCTAGTTAAGGAGCCGAGGTCTCATAAAAAATCTAAGCACATCGAGCAGCGATACCACCTCATCCGCTATTACCTCGAGAAGGAATACGTCATGGTCAAGAGAGTTGACATTGTAGATAGTGCGGTTGATCCACTGACAAAGCCATTAAGCCAACAGAAGATCGAAGCCCATTTTGAGAAGATGGGACTTAGATTTATAGCCAATTGGCTTTAGGTCAAGTGAAAATTTGTTAGATGTGTGCCCTAGAAGCCAGATTGACTATCACTTGTAATACACTTCTTTGGATAATTTTATTATTTTAACTATAAATTAATAAATGAGTTATTTTTCTAATACAGTATGTATTTAAAAGTATCTATGATACATCCTTTGAGTTAATCATAATGATAATTTATATTTTCAAGAGTTAAAAATTTAAGACATGAATTTTCATAATTAACTCATAAACTACTCCTGACTGTAGGATCATCATGAGGATGGTGATCGATTTGGAAGGTTGGTGTATGATCGCTTTCTTAGCATAGACATATCTTGAGTTTGTGTGGAGACACCAGAGCGAAAGTATAGGTACTCATTAAAAAATGAGGATACTAAGCATGACCATCTCGAGTAGTCATAAGAAAGTCTACCTTTTCGTCGATGACTGACTCGATGCTGCAGTGATGTGTCTGATTCTTTGATCTAAGGTGGATCGACAGTTCATCTTGAGGGTGTTATAGTTTGACTATACCCTAACTTGATCTTCTAGCCATTCAAAATTCTAAGGTATATGTTGGCTATAGCATTTTCATTGTAGGAATTGAATTGCACCAATAGGAGATCTATCTACCTCGGTAGATGAGGAGTAGCCCTATGATATTCATGAGATTGAGTTCATAAGCCCATGGCCATGGCAAAGTGAAGATGATAGAAAGAGTTTCTATTAGGGTTTCACATTAAACTCGAATCAAATGATTAATTCATATGACGGACATTCGGTTTGACGAGTTCACCTTAATCCTAATCCTGTCGAGGCTCAAGATAAAAGAATCCAATCACACAGATAACTGCATCAAGAGGTTTACTTTCAGTTCTAATGGGTTGCCGCCATATACTGTTAGGTGTCACTAGTAGGTTTTGGGAGCAATTAGGATGATATTGATGATCAATCATTCTAATTGTATGAATCAGAAAAGTTTTGGTCCATTGAAAAGTGTTTCGATGATGTCAATGATGGAGATCACGACATATCTCATTACCATACAGAATTGAACCTAACTAGATTACACAAACAAGGGTTTAGATTTGGATGTCATCAATTGAGCTAAGCCAGTTTGATTGATTTGGATTAGATCCAATCAGGTTTAAGGTAATCGTGCTAGCACATGATTGAGCTTGACTTTCTCCTTCTGAAATCTTTCTGATTCATCCCAACCGAGTCAAATTTGATTTGACTCATTCTTGTATTTTGAATGAATTTATTTTTTATTTGACTAGAATAAGTTCTGATCAGATTAATTATAGAAATTAAATCCATTCATAGTCAAATTGGACTAGGATCAAAGTTGACCTATTTGGAAGAATTGAGGGTCACCTGATCAGCTACTTTTAAAAAAATTTTTAAAAATTATTTTGATCTAATTTTTGGCTATGTGATAGAGCATGAGTTATGCATTGGTTGTACCAAATTTTATAATTTTTGGAGTTGTCTAACCTAAGTTATGATAGAGTTTGATTTGGATCAAACTCTTGAGGGAAGAGTCCTAGGCATAGTGAACTCTTTCTTATCTACTTATGCCGATACATTTTTGAATCATTTTTGATGAAAAAAATAGATGAGATCTGGTGATTTTTCATGGAGAATAAGTTCTAGAGTCCTAATGATAAAATAAATGAGTTATTTTGGTCAAAAGGGACTCTAAGTAGGCATTCAACATAAAAGCCTTTCTCATGTCAAAGTGCACACAATGCAAGAAATAATTTGTCATACCCAAAGTCTGCCATCCCTGATATCCCACACGCCCTCTATCCTCTCTCTTCTTCTCTTCTACAAGCCTAAAAAGTTAGGCACAAATCTGAGAAGAAGGTCCAAGGTTTTTGTTACAATATTTAAGATCCACGCAACGGTGTTCGTGTGACGGACGGGCTATCTTCAGAAATAGTTTTGAAGGTTCTTCAGATCAGATCCAGATTTAATTTTTAGAAAAAAGATTAATGAGGAGAAAATATTCAGATCCTGTCCGAGTGGATATTAGTAGAGGTTAGGTGCGTGCGTGGCACCTTCCAGAACCTCAGAAATCAACAGGATCATTGTAGGATAATTAGATTATCCAATCAGATATTTTAAATTAAATCTAATTTAATTTTAATTTTTTAATTTTTAATATCAGATTATCATGATTAGATTTGAGAACTCTTAGATCTGATCGGATTGTTTAAGAATTTTTAGAAAAATCCTTCTTAGATTTGATCAGATCTGCATGATTTTGTGGTGAAAATAGTATTTTTTCTTCGTAAACATGGAGTTGTACTACTTGTTGGAAAGTGGGTTGATGTGAAGTACATAGGTTTCTAGACTCTTTATAGGTTTTGCATATAGGGTAGTTTTGGGAAAGTAAAATATATAAAAATATATGTACCCATTCTCATGTCAACGAACTTAGTTCGTTTTGGGAGTTTTCTGTACTTTCTCTTGAGGAGTTCTTCTTGTACGAGCCTACCTCTCCTCTTGGTGGATTTCGAGAGAGAGAAGGTATTTCTCGATCTTTGTGTTGGTGGATTCCATTGCAGCAGTGGGTGTGCTCGTATCCAAGGTGGTTGATTCTATAGAGGGCCAAGTATTTATATATTTCACTTATGCTACTTTGCTTCATCTCTGAGTTTCGGCATTAGTCTGGTATCAGAGCCCCTAATTCAAGATGGACAACAACCGTGGGCATGGTCCACATATGGAGGATCCTTCATCGCATGCATGCAACTTGCAAGATGTTGAGATGGATGATTTGTGGAGACAAGTGCGGCTTCTTGAGGAGCGACTTACACACTTTGAAGCTTTGGCACATGACAATTCTCATCATGGTTCAGAGAATGAATTACCTAACGAAGACAAGGAGGATATCAACCCTTTTCATGATGCTTGTAGATGGGTATCTAGTGAGGAGGGTTCTTTACATCAGCAACCTCGAAGGAACCATGAGTTCCGTTAGGACATTAGCATCAATGTCAACATCCCAAAATTCGAAGGAAGGATACAACCCAAGGAGTTTATTGATTGGCTTAACACAATGGAGTGAGTCCTTAAATACGAAGATGTATCTAAACACTACAAAGTAAAGCTTATGTTCATCAAGCTTAAGAAGCATGCATCTATTTGGTGGGAGCAACTCAAAGTTCGATGAGCTTATGAAGGAAAATCTAAAATCTAATCTTAGAAGAAAATGAAGAAAGAGCTCAAGAAGTTCTTACTAGAGCACTACATGTAAGATGCTTTTATCAAGTTTAATTGCTAAAAGCAATCAAATTGCTTTATCAAGGAATACTCAAAGGAGTTTGATCACCTTATAATGTGGTGTGGCAGTACCAAGCTGGAGGAGCAAATTATCGCTCGCTATCTTGGTAGGCTTCAACATGAGATTTTTGACATCAGCGATCTTCAATCTTATTGGATGTACAATGATGTCTACAAGTTTACAATTAAGCCGAAAAGGCAATTCAAGGCCAAGGAGGCGCATCGACCATCGAGTACAAGTGGTACTTGATCCATAGGTCATGAGGACACTTCTAACCGGGGGAGTGTATCTCAAGCTTCTAAGGTCACATCTTAAAAGTTTTATCTAAAGCAAGATGCAGCGGCTACTTTTAGTTATCCTAGTTCTTCCAACTCCAACCCATAGCGATGCTATAAATATCAAGGCCTTGGATATATTGCCTCTGAATTCCCAAATAGAAGAGTTGTTACTCTCTTGGAGGGGACACACGATAAAGAGGAAGGTCTCGAAACCACCTTGCCCGTGTATGATGAAGAGGTGGGAAAGGAAGATAAAGTCACATATTGTCACGCCTTCGATCCAAGATCATGAGCTATGGGTGTTGCAATCACTGCATACTCATGGAGAACTCTCCTTATAAATATACAAAATATCTCATCATAATATCATAAAGCAATGATAAAATAAAATTTAAATAATTAATGTTCAATTTTAATTCAAATAACTAAATCAAATATCTTACAAAATAATATTTTATATTTTTTCATCAACTTCAATAAAAATAAAGCTATCAAATTTTGCTTCTAATTCACTCTTCCATATTAAATCCCCGAGTCAAGCTAGTTTTCTGAATCTATAAAAATGGTAAAATATAGAATAATGAGCTAAACAATCTAGTATGTAATGTATACTTTAACTAGATAAATTCATCAATAATAATATACCAAAAATAAGCATGCATATGCATCAATTTAGAATATATAGTACTGCTCAAAATATGATCCATGCGAATTCTTTTCGTTCATAAATTAATTTCTTTCAAAACATCACATTAATCTCTACAACCATGAACCAAATTAAAGTACTAATATATAACCCCCACTAGTAGGATATCAAAATACTAACACACAATCCCCACTAGTAAGATATCAAAATATCAATGCACAAGATTTTATATCCTAGTGGGATGGAGGGCATCCTGATCGTCCCATCTCATTCTTATGAGAAAATAAGACTAGGACATGCTTGGAACACTGAAATCTATCTAAGTAGGAAGAGAAGAAGAAAGAAGAAAAGGAAAGATGAAAAAAAAATAAAAGAAAAGAAGAAGAAAATGAAAAAAGAAAGGAAGGAAGAAGGAAAAGAAAAAGAAAGAAAGGTAGAAGAAAAGAAAAAAGAAAGAAAGATAGAAGATATCCACTGAGATGCATGACTAGGACTGCTGTCAGAATGGGACAGGATAATGGGGCATCCTATTTCATGGAGAAATCAGGACATCTTTATGCCATAGGATTTAAAATCTTGCCAATGCACAACTCCCACTAGTTAGGTATCAAAGTATTAGTGTACAACCCCTATTGATAAGGTATCAAAGTACCAGCACACAATCCTCGCTGGCAGAAAAAATAGGGAGATAAAAGGATCCCATATTCCATCAAAGAAGAGAGGAGGGTCAATCAAAGATTGCCAACCATTACCTGGCTTTCCTGATGACATTTAGCTATAATTTCTGATGAACTCAAGTAGAGAAAAATAGTTCTTCTTGGTGATGATTGGAGGCTGATGGTGGGATGCTTTCATAATAGACTTGATCCCTTTAAATAGAGGTGGAGGGGGGAGGAGTTAGACTCCCTCCCGGTCTTAGATTCCGACTCCGATCGAAAGTCCAACAAGAGTCTTTTCTCTATTTTTTATGGCTACTTTAAGATTCATGCAGTTGGATGGGATATTAACCTATGGCGACGAGGGCGAGGCACTTGTTGTTCGGCAAGCCTTAAGCACTACACTTGTCGAGAATGATGATTGGCTTTATAATAATATTTTTCACACATGGTGTACTTCTCACGACAAGAAATGCAATGTTATTATAGATGGCGGTAGTTGTAAAAATGTGGTCTCTACTATTATGGTAAAGAAGTTATAGCTTCAGATGGATAAACATCTAATACGTGCTAATCTATAGCTATGGCAAGTACACTAATCGATCAAGTAATAAAGTAAGTGAGTAGAGTATCATCCCTAGAGGATTGAAAAATAAGTACTGAAAAGCTCTTTCCTATGCTTTATTTAGAAGACCGATTTATGAGAATAAAAAATATAAAAAATAAAATAAAAAAATAATTAAAAGTTTTTAATTAAATAGAGAGAGTGTAAATTATTAGGGTTTTAAACTTCAAGAGCAATGGATTACTAAGGCAATCGGTTCACCAACTCAGTCAATACAATATTCAGATTTTTAGATTAATTTTATTTCATGTGACGGTGGAGTCTCCTAATTTATTCACTATCCTTTGGTCCAGGCATAGCAAAACTATTAATATTTATTAATTATCCTTTGGTCCAGGTGTAATTTAAATAAATATTAATGCATTAAGTTTTGTGAAACCCTCTAATTAAAATACGCTGCGCATCCAAAGCGCACTAAAATTCCGCATGCATATGAATTCTAATTTGATTCATAATACAAGGTATATAATCAAGAAGCATTAACATAGATGTACTTGGTCCGTAACATCTATGTTCATCAGATCAATTAGAAGATGGCCAGTAATCTAAAAGCATTAAGATCAGATTTATATACTCCTCATGAATAAAATTTAAAAATAAATCATACTGAATATTGCATCAAAAGAGTGGCTACACCTTAGCCTTAGTAAAAGAAAATTTAGTTCATGATAACAAGTTCAAAAATAGCAAATAAAATAAAAAGCATAGAAGAAATTAGACTGTTTGATTGCTGAAATTGATTGTCTGCTGCTCTTGATGTGGAGAACTTGGCGAAGAAGAAGAGGCTCCTTGATCGATGTCTTGATCGTCGAAGAAAAAAAAAAAAATTTTGAATTTTCTCACAAATCACTCTTTCTCTTCTCTCCTCTCTCTCTCTCTTTCTCTTCTCTCTCTTTTCTCTCTCTTTTCTCTCTTTTTTTCTCTTTTATTTTTTTTCTCCGCTTCTTTTCCTCACAACAACAGGTAGCAGGCCTTTTAAATAGGCTAATTTGAATGATTTAGGTCAAAATCCCATCAAAAATTAGGTTTAAAACTCCCAAAATAACTCAAATTAAGATCTGGGATAATTCTGACCATTGGATGTTGATCAAACGGTCCAAAAATCACTCAAAAATCTTTTAAAATAACCCAGATCAAGTCAAAATTTCATTTGCCAGCCATTGGATCAACCGTTGGATCGAATCTGGGCCGTCCGATCATGTGAAAGAAGCCTTCTGATCTTAGTTTAACGTCGGGATGAATCTCAGCCGTTGGATCTCGATCGGGAGCTGCGGATGCCGTCCATCAGCGCCTTTTCTTCCGTCCGATCAAATTCAGTGAAAACCGCCCGTTGGATCAGCCAAAATTCCCAAATTGCCCTCCGTGGACCATGCGCGAGCCCGGTGTTGCATGGACCGCCGCATTCTTCAGCCAATCGGAGTGCGCTTTGCTGTGAAATTCTTGAAATACCCTTCAGATGGTCCATTGTGCACCATGAAAAATTCTGACATCAGCATGGCATAAGCTGCGTCACGGGCGATCGTCTGACGTCAGCGTTGAGCGATTTGAACGACCGACGGATTTTTTTTTTTTTTTTTGAAATTCAATTCTGGGCTCGTTTGAAGTCCGTTTTGCCTGAAATTTTTTTCATCTGAACCAGAAAAATAAGATCTTCACATTGGTGGCCTTCTTTCCTACATAAGATTAATAAAAAGTATCAATTTCTAATAAAATAGATTAATTTATTTTATAATTTAATACTTTTATTAGTATATTTTTACCACTTATCACACCCCCCAACTTAGTCATTGCTAGTCCCTTAGCAATGTTTTATTTAATACCATATTTCAATAAGATTATCCATCACAAAGATAAAATCTAGGATTAAAGGTCAAAAAGTTTAGAAAATACTGCTAACTAAGCATTGAGCTTCAGAAGCAAATTTTTCAGTCAATACAATTAAAAACTTTCTTAGAGTACATCAAAGATCTATAGCACTTGTGTTCGTGATGACTAACTTTAGCATTTCAGTATTAAATTAAAAGAACAAAAGTATCCTCTCTTATCACCTATTTTGGTCAATTTTCTATACATTCTCAATTTTATACTCATGAATTAAGGTAGCTTTCACACTGCCTTTTCTTTTTTTTTTTTTTTTTACTGTGCTGAGCATCCTGGCCTTTCCTTCACCATTTTACGTGAATTTTCATACTTGACCTAGGTGCAGAGACCCAGTTACTAGGCTTTGGGCAATCCACATATACTCTATCTTTTGCACTTTATTTATAGGCAGGTAGCTCTTTCCTTAAATTCAAGTTTTTTTGATTAGAATGTATATTAATTACCAATTTTCAGTGATAATTAAATCCTCAATTGACCTTATAATCAATACCTACTTTGCCTTGTTAGTGTGCATGTGCAATTAAAAAGTGCTAATAGTCTTTTGATGACCTAAGTAGGCTGCTAAAAGTTGACCAACTAATCTACTTCTTTAACTCATTACATTCATTAGCAAATAATTCTATCTTTTATCACTTATCCAGCCTATCTTATTCAAGATTTTCTTCTTGACACATGATTTAAAAAGTTTTTTTTTTTTTTTCTTTTTTTTACCTCCCAACTTATTCTACATTATCTCAAAGGAGAAAGAAAAATAAAGGATGCAATAAAGGACATGAAGGAATACACCTGATTTGGTTCAGTCTGGTTCTTTGGAGCTTTGAAATTTTGCTTGAGCTCTCATTGATTTTTCTCTGCAAAATTGAAAATACACACTAAAGCAGTAAAAGAGCAACAATAAATTACTAAAAAATAAAAAAAAGAAAAATGATCAAAACTAAAAAGAAAAGAAACAATCTATCTAGTAGTTCTGATTTATAGTCTTCAGCTTGACTTTCTTTGAGTTCTAAAGTGGATCAATCTGGTGCCACTTCAATTGGAATACTTTCATGTTTGATCGAGTCCTCTTTCAATTTGACATTGCTCGCTTTTATAGTCTCAAACCTATTTTCTACAGAATTCTCATATAATGGATTGTCAATAATATCAATTAGAAAATAAGTTTGATTATCATCAGGATGTTTAGTATCTTTGAAAACATTAAAAGTAACTTGTTCATCTTGGACTCTAAGAATTAATTTTTCTTGTTGAACATCTATTAAAGCTCCTCCAGTAGCTAAAAAGGGTCTCCCTAAAATAAGGGGTACATCATAATCTTCTTCCATATCAAGAATAATAAAATCAATAGGGAAAATAAACTTGTTTACCTTTACCAAGACATCCTCCACTATACCTCTTGGATATTTAATGGATCTATCGGCTAATTGAAGAGTAATAGTGGTAGGCTTTGGTTCTCCTAGACCCAGCTTTCTGAAAATAGAAAAAGGCATGAGATTAATGCTTGCTCCTAAATCACATAAAACTTTATCAAAACTACAATCACCAATAATGCAAGGGATAGTAAAACTCCCTAGGATCTTTTAGCTTCTATGGTAATTTATTTTGAAGTATTGCTGAGCATTCTTCATTCAAATTTATTCTCTCATGCTCCTTCAGCTTTTTCTTATTTGTTAAGATTTCTTTGAGAAACTTGGCATACCTGGGCATTTGAGTAATAGCATCTACAAAAGGAATATTAATATGTAAATTCTTTAAAATTTTGAAAAAGTTAGAAAATTTCTTATCTGGATGCTGTATTTGTCTCTCTGGGAATGGTAGTGGCGGCACGTAGGGCTTCACATTTGGATCAGCAAATCGTATACCTGGAGACCATCCATCTGCTGGTTGTTTTGGTGACTGACGAATTTTAGTTGATGGTTCCTTATTTGTAGTTGGCTCTTCAGTCTCATTCTTCTGATGTGGCTCCTCCAGCTTTGTACCACTTCTTAGGGTGATAGCATTGACTTGCTCCCTTGGATTTGTCTCCGTATTGCTTGGCAAGGATCCTTGAGGTCTCTCGGAGATTATCTTAGCCATTTGACCTATTTGCATCTCCAAGTTTCGAATTGCTGCTGTTTGGTCCTGCCTAAGTTTGGCTTCCAAATTTTTTATAGTTGCTTCTTGGTTTTGCATAAATTTGACCATCAGCTCTTCCATGTTGGACTTCTTTTCAGGTACTTGGAATCCCGGGGGTGGCTGTTGTGCTGCATTTTGATTGCTCCATGAGAAATTTGGGTGCTGCCTCCACCCTTGATTGTATGTGTTGGAGTAGGGATTGTTTTGTTGCGGCCTGAAAAAATTACCAATATAATTAGCTGTATCAGTTATTTTAGCAAAAGGATTACCTGTCTGGCAATTGCTCGTATCGTGTCCTCCTCCACACAGGTCACAAGTAATGCTCTGAACATGCATAGCTGTTCCCTTTAAGTTGTTGACTTCGGCTCTAAGGGCTGCAATTTCAGCTAGTAAGGTTGGCACGCAATCTACTCCCTGCACAGCTGCTAGTCTTTTTGGCATCATGCATTCTGTCTGCCATTGATAGCTATTTGATGCCATCTCATCGATCAGATCGAAGGCTTCTTCCTCCATTTTTTGATTAATGGTTCCTCCTGCTGCTGCATCAATCATAGAATCGATTAGTAGGAGATAAACCATTATAGAAAGTTTGTACCTGAAGCCATACGGGATAGTTGATGATGTGGACATCTCCTCAGCAGTTTCTTGAAATGCTCCCAAGCCTCATATAGTGTCTCCATGTCCATCTGCATAAAAGAAGTGATATCGTTGCGCATCTTAGCAGTCTTGGAAGGTGGAAAGTACTTGGCTAAGAATTTTTGGGCTAGGACATCCCAAGTTGTGATAGAACCTGCAGGAAGAGAATGAAGCCAACTTTTAGCTTTATCCCATAAAGAGAAAGGAAATAACCTTAATCTAATAGCATCATCCGACACCCCATTAATTTTAAAAGTATCACAAAGTTCAAGAAAATTAGAAATATGGGCATTCGGATCATCATGCACGTGTCCACTGAATTGGACAGTTGATTGAATCATCTGGATCATCGCCGATTTTATTTCGAAGTTGTTTGCTCGTACAGGCGGTCTCCTGATGCTCGAAGCTGCATCGGCTACAGATGGTGTGATGTAATCATTTAATGGATGATGTACTGGTCGAATAGCTTCATGCTGTCCTTCAGTCGCCATATCCAATCCTAGATTGATGTCGTTAGGATCTTCAGCTGCCATGTTTCTCTCTTGTTGTAGTCTTCTAATGGTTCTTTCAATTTCTGGATCTAAAGGTAGTAAGTTACTATGTCCAGTACGTGTCATGCACTGAATAAATTTAAAAATAAATAATAATAAAAATTAAAAATAAATTTCTAAAGTAAAGCTAGGATCAAAATTTTAATATTATTTTAGACACAATCCCCGGCAACGGATGCCAAAAACTTGATGCGTGCTAATTTATAGCTATGGCAAGTGCACCAGTCGATCAAGTAATAAAGTGAATGAGTAGAGTATCATCCCTAGAGGATTGGAAAAATAAGTACTGAAAAGCTCTTTCCTATGCTTTATTTAGAAGATCGATTTATGAGAATAAGAAATTAAAGAATAAAATAAAAAAATAATTAAAAATTTTTAATTAAATAGAGAGAGTGTAAATTATTAGGAGGGTTTTAAACTTCAAGAGCAATGGATTACTAAGGCAATCGGTTCACCAACTCAGTCAATACAATATTCAGATTTTTAGATTAATTTTATTTCATGTGACGGTGGAGTCTCCTAATTTATTCACTATCCTTTGGTCCAGGCATAGCAAAACTATTAATATTTATTAATTATCCTTTGGTCCAGGTGTAATTTAAATAAATATTAATGCATTAAGTTTTGTGAAACCCTCTAATTAAAATACGCTGCGTCCAAAGCGCACTAAAATTTCCGCATGCATATGAATTCTAATTTGATTCATAATACAAGGTATATAATCAAGAAGCATTAACATAGATGTACTTGGTCCGTAACATCTATGTTCATCAGATCAATTAGAAGATGGCCAGTAATCTAAAAGCATTAAGATCAGATTTATATACTCCTCATGAATAAAATTTAAAATTAAAAATAAATCATACTGAATATTGCATCAAAAGAGTAGCTACACCTTAGCCTTAGTAAAAAAAAATTTAGTTCATGATAATAAGTTCAAAAATAGCAAATAAAATAAAAAGCATGAAGAAATTAGACTGTTTATTCACTGAAATTGATTGTTTATTGCTCTTGGTGTGGAGAACTCGATGAAGAAAAAAGTCACTTTGTGTACCAACCTTCGGAAGAAGAAAAGAAAAGAAAAAAAATAACAAAAAAAAAACTCTTTCTCTTCTCTCCCTAAACACCTCTCTCTCTGTTCTCTCTATTTCTCCTTATTTTCTCTTTATTTTCAACTCTATATTTTTGTTCTCCGCCTCTTCTCCTCGACAACAGCAGGTAGCAGGCCTTTAAATAGGCTAATCCAGATGATCTTAGATCGAAATCCCATTGAAATCGGGTTTAAAACTCTCAAAATAACTCAAAAGGAGCTCTGAATCAATTTTGACCATTGGATGTCGATCAAATAGACCAAAAATCACTCAAAAATTATTTTAAAAATTCAAATCAATTTAGAATTCATTTGGACCATCGGATCAGCTTTGAAGATCAAATCTGGACCGTCAGATCGTACCCAAAAAAGCCTCTGATTCTTAGTTTAAAATCGGTAATGCGTCTCCACCATTGGATCTCGATCGGGAGCTGCATCCGCTGTTCGTCAGCACATAGAAGCTCTCTTGGCTTAAAAAAGAAATGATGTGAACATGGAGTGAAGATGCTTGGTTGCCTTTTCTATTAGTAAAAACTATAATGATGAGGTGTGGTGTAATGTCATCCCAATGGATGTATGTCATTTACTTCTTGGACATCTTTGGTAGTATGATAGAAAGGTCATGCATAATGGCTTTAAAAACATTTATACCTTTACCAAGAATGGGGTTAAGGTCACATTAGGTCCTTCCAAACCTGAACATTTATCCAAACCTTGCATAGGGGAGGATAAAAACATATGTTCTAAGTCACTATTTCTTAAGGAGTTAGCAGAATCTAATGAGGTCTACGCTTTACTTCTAGTGGAGGAAAATAAAATGAAGAATAAAATACCTTCGATTACCATATCCCTTCTTCATGGTTTGAATGTTAGATGTGTGTCCTAAAAGCCAAATTAGCCGATACTTGAAAAATACTTTCTAGGAGCATTTTTATAATTTTAATTTAAAATTAATAAAAAAATTATTTCTTCTATCATATTGTACATTAAAGTATTTATGATACATCCATTGAGTTAACAGGCATGATAATGATAGGAAACATGTAGGGTTTCATGCATAGTTTCAAAATTTTTTTGAAATATAAAGCAACGAAAGACATAGAATAAACTATTTAATCTACAATATGTATGTAATCAAATTATAAAATTCTCCATCAAGGATCTAAAACATGTTATGATGTAAATATAAATCTAAAATTAAATTAATCATGAGTGGTATTGATTACATCAATACCTAGATCTAGAATAATTCTAGATCTAACTCTAGATCACATCTTGGTCACCAAGAGATCAAATCTCTTACCTTTACGCGGGTCGAGAACTCTATGATTGAATTTATTATTGTCTTTGGAGTCGCACAAGCATCCGATCTCTACAGGTGATCCACACGAACCTGCAACACAGATCGAAGGTTCGTCGAATGAAGATCCACTCGAAGTGCTAGCTTCTCGTGGATTCCTTTTGATGGTTAATCAAATACATGTTCTTCGGATCTCTTGGACAATCCAAGAGATGAAGAACATGAGGAGGAATAAGGAAGAAATTTAACCCTTGGATCTCTCAGAAATCAGAAATAAATACATATGAAAAAACCCTAGGAGAAGATAAATCTTCTCCTTCAAGATGTCAATGGTTGATGTCTTGAAAATATCTATTATGCTAGGTTTAGAGGAGACCTTCTCCTTTGAATTTTTTTCTAATTTTTTAGATATCACACTCTTAGATTTTTCTCATAAAAATCTCATAAATAAAATGGAGAAGAAGGGCTCTAAAGAAAACCTTAAGAGAAGACCTTCTTCTCTTCTTCTTCTCACAACAGGACATGATCAGATCATCTCCAAAAAGAGTCTCTATGCCCAAAAATCTTTGAGCATATATCCCATGCCCTTATCCTTTCTCTCTCAGGTTTTTATCACATAAAAACATACAAAGAAAATAAGAAGGAAAGATTAAAATCAAAACAACAAGAGAAGAACATCTTCTCTTACCTTTGTGCCTTTCAAAACATCAATGTTTGATGTCCAAATGAAGACCCTTTCTCCAAGGAACATGGCCCCATCTTTCCTCATGCCCTTCATCTCTTTTTCTCAAATTTTTATCACATAAAAATCACACAAAGAAAAAATAAGAAGAAGGTTAGAAAAATCTCTAAGAGAAAACAACTTTTCTCTTACCTTTTTCCCTTCAAGATATCAACGTTTTATGTCCTAATGGAGGGCTCTTCTCTCCTAAGATCTTGGCGGCTCAAACCTCAACGCCCCTCCTCCCTCTTTCCCTGGTTTTTTTCTATGGAATCTCAGGGGATTCATGTCACATCATAAAATAAGGGGCGCCACAATATTAGGAAGACTAGGTCAAAGAAGACCAAGTCAAACAAGGAAATAAGGAAGAGAACAAAGAAATGTCACCCAAAATATAAGAGAGAAAATGCACAAAAAGAAATAGGTGGCATGGAGAAAATTCCAAAGGGAGAGGAGGAAGTTTGGTCAAAAAAGACTCTTTCAAGTAGGAAACAATTTCCAACCTCCTTCTAGTTTTGACCAAGTCAAAACAAATTTCCATAAACTCTAAATAGTGGGCGTGGAGAAGGTTCTTGGGCATGGGATTGCATGTAGAAAAATCAAGAAATTAAAAGTGGGCGTGAGGCATGGTTGGCGCAAGGAAGGGAGAGAGTCCCAGTCCAACTGGGACTCCTATTTGACTAAGTCAAAGTCCAGTTTAATTCATATTTAAACTAGATTAAATACAATCAATAAAAAATGATCTTAGTCCAATTAGAAGTCTAATTAAATTAAATTAAATCATATTTAATTTTAATTTAAATTCAAAGTCAATTTGAAATTAGATGCACTTAAATCCTAGTCCAACTAGGAATTGATTTTTCCTTGCTATTCGCTTATCCAATAAATCAATTAAACTTAACTCAATTAAATCTAAACTAATTCTAATTAAATCTAATTCAATTAGACTTGATCTCAGTCTGATTGCTCAATCAAATTGAGCCAATTAGCAATTCAATTGCTAATCGATCCTCCTATAACACTTGCACTAGGTCAAACATCAATCGCATTGAATGTTTGACCTCAAAATGATTCTCAATCATCGATTTGAATGTTTGACCTCAAAATGATTCTCAATCATCGATTAACCATCCTATCAGGTTACAAGCTCTAATGTGTGTAACTCCATAGGTTCGAACCTAAGCTAATAGTATAGGAACCAATTCATGTACCAATCAAAGTTACCATCTAACAATGGTTCCCGACGTTCGGAGAGGTCGAATGTATGCAAAGCAACATTCTTAGAATCCTGGCCCATGGTTATCGTATAATTCATCTCTTTGACCAACAATGCTCAAGACAACTTCGAGTACGCTGTCAGCACTCATACAAGTCATCGCTATTGTGTCTCAAAATTTTGCAAATCTCGTGACACCTCATGAGGATTACCCAGGCCTAGGTTTTGCTAAATTGAAATACAGTGAGACATTCTCTTCCTGAAGTTAATCAGGAGTGGTCAATCCCATCTTGACTCACACACCGACTCTACAAGTAGTTGACTATACCCAAAAACCTTCCATTACCTATATTAGAAATACAGACAGTCCAGCACCAAAGTATAGTAAGTTGCTCGTAAGTCACCATGGCGATCTCAGGTCGGAGGGACACTTATACCCATTAGCCTTAGCTAGCTATTCTTGACAATAGAGTGCTACATTGATCACATTCAGTGTAGATGTACTCCTATATCCCATCTGGATGCCATACTAGTGTCTCCATACCATTTGGTTATGAGGACAACCAACGCATATGGCAAACAGTGACCTACACTCGATAAGTTATCATCCTTGTTAATAACTTATCATTTGGTCATGAACAATTTAAGAACCATCCAATAAATCCTCCTTTATCGATTGATTATGGTTTTAAGGACTTCATCATAATTTAGGAGTTCATTTAAGGAAGATAGAACTTTTATGATGAAATAGCTAAATTACTATTATTATTAGATAATTCATATACTAATTCTAATCATCTATTACTTAGATGATTGACTTTAGGACACATTTTTTAATAACTCTCATTTGAACTAAAGTCAATCAGAATGATATCAAATATCCTATCTTCCACTTGAGTTTGTAGAACTCCTTAGTTTCGAGGCCTTAGCAAATGGGTTGGTCAAGTTCTCCTTTTACATCGTTCTTCCAAAGATCGATGTCATCCAGATCAAATATCTAAGATGAAATCGATGCAGAATATGCTGGTCCTTCAATTCTTTAGCCCGAGCTATGGCTTCAATGCTACGATAGGACTAGACCATGGGTGGAGGGTGGCACTCCCAACCTGCTAATGAACCTCAGTAACTATACAGCTTACATGACAGCATCATATGCCACAATGTACTCTACACCACTAACTGAATAGGCTAAAGTATCCTGCTTGAAATCTTTTTAGCAGATTGCTCCTACAATTAGGGTATGAGTTGATATTCTCTTATTGTCATCTTGTTCTGACTGAAATCAAAACATCCATATATTTTAAGTCAGTACTTTCATATTTGAGTCACTATACCTTAGTATTTTCTAAATACTTAGGAATTGTCTATACAATCCTCCAGTGACTCTTACTTAGATCAGACTGATATTTGCTCACTACCTCTAGTGAGTATACCATGTCTAATCTCGTAAATGGATAAATAAGATGATAGCTAAATCTTTATTCCTTGCAATGTTGGAATGCTATTCTAGATTAAGAGAATTTCATCCTCAAACATCACAAGTAATAACACTACAAAATATTTTGCCCAATAATAAGTGCAGGGTTTGTCTTTGTTCATAACTAAGATATACGTTCAAAACGTATGTTCGAACTCTAAGATGATACTCAGATGAGCTTTATAGGTCCTTACCTTCCCATCTGTGCTACTCTAATCCTATTAAAAATTTATTCACACCCAATGAATTTTATCCCTTCAGGTGATCAACTAATGTCCATACACTATTGATTTTCATAGACTTCAATTTGGATCATATGGCTCCAAGCCACTTCTTAGAATCAGGCCACTGCACTGTATTCTTATAGATGATCGGATCTTTGTTGTTTTCATCGAGCTTAACATGATCGCCATCTCAGACCTAGATACTGAAATATCTATCCAGCTAACACGGTACTCTACTAGATCTTCTTAAAGGTGATACTTTAATGAGCTCCGAATTTGATCTGATCAAATCAGGTTCTGTAGGTTTATCAGATAACATCGATTCTTTTCTACTAGTCAAACTTTTACAAGTTCAACTTGATAGGCATCATTTCCTTCTCTAAGGAACTTCTTTCCAAAAGGAATGCCCTACTATGATGAACATTGATATTCTTTAGCATAGCAGAATTAATAACCCTTAAACACTTATTGGACCAGGATCCAAGTTTATTTGTGTGCAAATATATGATATAGGCTTATCAACTCCAAACCCGAAAGTGAGAGAGTTTAGGTCTACGTCCAATCCATATCCCATATGGAGTCAATGTAATAGATTAACTCAGTATAAATTTTTAGAATAAAAAAATAGTCATAAGAGCACAACCTTGCAATAGGCAGACAAGTATACCCTATTGTGGATTGAACCATGTCTAACAAAGTTTAATTTCTCCTTTTAGATACACTATATTCCAAAAAAGAATCCACTGAGAGAGAATCCTATACTCTCCTAGATATGACACAAACTCACTGGATAAGTATTTGCCTCCTTGATCTGATCGAAGAGTTTTAATATCTTATCCAGTTTGTTTTTCTTTTTCATTATTGAATTATTTGAATATTTCAAATGATTCATCCTAGACGTACCCATGCCCAGATAGGTCATCTGTAATGAAATATTAATGCCTTCCTTTGGCACTTAAGTTTAAGATCCACATACATCACTATGTATGAGACTTAGAACGTTATCAGCTCCTTCACCTTTTCCAATAAAAGGTGACTTTGTCATCTTCTCAAGAAGACAAGATTCACAGGCTATCAATCATTCATAATCATTGATATCGAGGTTTTTCTCTCAAGCTAACCCGTTTATCCTGTTCTTGACAATATGACTAAGCCTGTAATGCCAAACATAGACATCCATGACATAATCTAACTAGGGTGTGTACATTCCACTTACCTTAAGTCCTTGCAACGAATTGCATAAGACCACTGGTATCTAATACCCAGGTAGTAGAATTACATACAGAGAAGATTTAAGGTGTTTTCATATAACGTCTTTAATAAGCAACTTTTGCTCCTTTCTCTTGTTCAGTCTATTGTGGTCAAGGGAAGCAAGACAAATCTTCTTCCTATGACCCTATTTTAGACATTAGAAGTACTATAACTGATTTGGGTTAATCTTGGACTAATTATTTTGACTGGACTCAGAAACACCAATATGAATCCATTCATACTGTTGAACCAATATTCAATTTTCGATACAGATTATCGAAGTTGGGTCCATAAATCTTCACTGTCTAACAGTGATAGGAGCAATTAGGATTTAGCCTTAATAGAGAATAATGACCTATTGTATATGAATTATTTTAAGCCTAAAGACTTGAACTTTAGTCTAAAGATTCTTCTACTATTTTATTCGAACTGATAGCCTCTACCTCCAATTTGAAAAATTACTTTAATTTCCTAGTAGGTACTAGAATCCAATAGACTGCACACGAGCCCAACTTTAGTTGGCCCATCCATGTACGTCTAAGGGTAGGTTCATAATCAATTATTTCTCCAAATAATTTTTAGTAATTTTAATTTTGCCGTAGGCCCTAATCAGTTGGCTTTGGCCTTCTCAGAAAAAGGTCCAGTTAGGTCCAACCATTAACATGACTATACTTGGTGCATCCAACCAATGAATGATCAGACCCAACTTTGGTTGGCCAACCCAACCATCATTAGAGAGATACATCCAAGTCATCATATGATGGATGATAATTCCATTAGTTAACAAGCACCAGACCTTTGGGCCTCCAATGATTATTGAGTTAATGGACCTATTATCAAACACCTTAATGGGAGGCTATGACTCCGTTATCCCCATAACTTTATCATTTTAAGCACCTAATAATTTTAGAAGATTTAAATTATTAGTAATTTAAGGATAGAAAGGACATGGACCAATTTGCTCCTACTGACTTCACCAAGTCAAGTACTCCCACTAACTTCACAAGTCACTGATGAGGACTAGGATCAATTACGGTCCATGGGCACCAAAATCAGTCTCACAAAATAAAATCAGTCTCACTAATTTTCTATGTGACATGGGTTAGCACGAATCAATGAACAACCTAATCAAAAACTTGATTAACCACATTGGCCAGGTAAGTGAGATCGGTGGAAGGGTATGCCAAGGCTTGCCTTAGAAACCATCAAAAATGGTCAGGTAAGCAGGCTGCCAATTAAAAATCACCGATCTAGAATGTCAGACTTATCTTAGATACCAATTAATTTGTCAATTTTGATTTGGTCTGCCTAAAGACTCGGGCTCGACCACTGAGCCACGATCAGCATCCATTTGTTAGATGTATGAGCTTTGATCAACTACAACTATTGAAGTGATCTATAAAAATGATCTAATCCTAATTAACTATTAATTGGGTTTGATCAATTTCTTAATCATGTCCATATATAATCTAACCTTAGGTTTAACCCAGTTAAGGATCTGATCAAAGCTAACCCATTTTTCTTTAACCCATGTTTTATGAAACTATCTTATGATCTTCAAATCACAAACCTAGATCCTAAACAATCATTTACTTCTCAATTAAGTTCAAAGTTTGGATTTATGGGATCTCAGAACTAGTTTCTAATTTTATTATTTGAAATATTTTTAAATTATATTGAAACATATTCAATATATAGTTTTAGATCTGATTTATCTCATTATTTAGATCATGTCCTAGGGTTTCGAATCTAGAGTTTTGTAGAAACTAAGTTTGTAATTTAATTTCTATAAAATAAATATGTCATACATATACATTCTAGATTCAAAACAAAAATTACATATCGACATATGCAATAAGAGGGTTAAATCTAAACATAAAATACATCATGTGGAATAGATCATAAATCTTTTAAAATTAGATTTAAAATCTAAAAATAAATCAAAAATTATTTTAGATCTCATCTAATATATTTATGATTTAAGTTTCTCGGATCAAGCACATACTAGGACAACCTTTCCACTGTAAAGGATAAATCTTACAGCAGGACAATCTTATGGCAGTATGTACAATCCTGATATTATTTAGATCTAATCTAAATAATCTAAAATAGATCTAATATTTATTAAATTTTAGATTTAAATTAAAAAATTAAATAATAAATTTTCTTAGATCTAATCTAAATGATTCATGATTTTGATTTAGATCAGCACATACTAAGACAACCTTTTCATTATAAGGGGTTAACCTTACAATAGGACAATCTTATGGCAGTATGTGCAATCTTTAATTAACTTTAATTTTTAGATTTAATCTAAAACATACATAAACATGTTATAATAGAACCTAGATGCTCTAATCCCATTGATTGAAAATATGCAGGGTTTCATGCATAGATTTCAAAACTTTTTCGAAATATAAAGCAGTGGAAGACATAGATTAAACTATTTAATCTACAACATGCATGTAATCAAATTACAAAATTCTATATCAAGGATCTATAACATGTTATGATGTAAATATAAATCTAAAATTAAATTAATCATGAGTGGTATTAATCACATCAATACCTAGATCTAGAATAATTCTAGATCTAACCCTAGATAACATCTAGGTTACCAAGAGATCATATCTCTTACCTTTGCACAGATCGAGAACTTTATGGTTGAATCCATTGTTGCCTTTGGAGCCACATAAGAACGATCTCTATAGGTGATCCACACGAACCTGCAACACAGATCGAAGGTTCGTCGAATGAAGATCCGCTCGAAGTGCTAGCTTCTCGTGGATCCCTCCTGATGGTTAATCAAATACACATTCTTCGGATCTCTTTGACAATCCAAGAGATGAAAAATATGAGGAGGAATGAGGAAGGAATCCAATCCTTGGATCTCTCATAAATGAGAAATAAATACATATGAAAAAACTCTAGGAGAAGATAAATTTTCTCCTTCAGGATGTCTACCGTTGATGTCCTGAAAATATCTATTATGCTAGGTTCAGAGGAGACCTTTTTCTTTGAATTTTTTTCTAATTTTTTAGATATCACACCCTCAGATTTTTCTCATAAAAATCTCATAAATAAAATGGAGAAGAAGGACTCTAAAGGAAACCTTAAGAGAAGACCTTCTTCTCTTCTTCTTCTCGCAATAGGACAAATCATCTCCAAAAAGAGTCTCTATGCCCAAAAACCTTTGAGCATATATCCCATGCCCTTATCCTTTCTCTCTCAAGTTTTTATCACATAAAAACATACAAAGAAAATAAGAAGAAAAGATTAAAATCAAAACAACAAGAGAAGAACATCTTCTCTTACCTTTGTGCCTTTCAAAATATCAATGTTTGATGTCCTGATGAAGACCCTTTCTCCAAGGAACATGGCCCCATCTTTCCTCACACTCTTCATCTCTTTTTTTCATATTTTTATCACATAAAAATCACACAAAGAAAAAAATAAGAAGAAGGTTAGAAAAATCTCTAAGAGAAAATAACTTTTCTCTTACCTTTTTTCCTTCAAGATATCAACATTTTATGTCCTAATGGAGGGCTCTTCTCCTAAGATCTTGGTGGCTCAAACCTCAACACCCCTCCTCCCTCTTTCCCTAGTTTTTTCTATGGAATCTTAGGGGATTCATGTCACACATCACAAAATAAGGGGCGCCACAATATTAGGAAGACTAGATCAAAGAAGGCCAAGTCAAACAAAAAAATAAGGAAGAGTTTAGGGGGTGTCCAACTCTTAGATGCCTCCCAAATTTTTTTTGTACATGGAGAACAAAGAAATGTCACCCAAAATATAGGAGAGAAGGTGCACAAAAAGAATTAGGTGGTGTGGAGAAAATTCCAAAGGGAGAGGAGGAAGTTTGGTCAAAAAAGACTCTTCCAAGTAGGAAACAATTTCCAACCTCCTAGTTTTGACCAAGTCAAAACAAATTTCTATAAACTCTAAATAGTGGGCATGGAGAAGGTTCTTTGGCATGGGATTGCACATAGAAAAATCAGGGAATTAAAAGTGGGTGTGAGGCATGGTTGGCGCAAGGAAGGGAGAGAGTCCTAATCCAACTAGGACTCCTATTTGACTAAGTCAAAGCCCAATTTAATTTATATTTAAATCAGATTAAATACAACCAATTAAAAGTGATCCTAGTCCAATTAAATCATATTTAATTTTGATTTAAATCCAAAGTCAATTTGGAATTAGATGCACTTGAATCCTAGTCCAACTTGGAATTGATTTTTTCTTGCTATTGGTTTATCCAATAAATCAATTGGACTTAATCCGATTAAATCTAAACTAATTCTTATTAAATCTAATTTAATTAGACTTGATCTCAACCCGATTGCTCAATCAAATTGAGCCAATTAGCAATTCAATTGCTAATCGATCCTCCTGCAACACTTGCACTAGGTCAAACATCAATCGCATTGAATGTTTGACCTCAAAATGATTCTCAATCATCGATTAACCATCTGATCAAGTTATAAGCTCTAATGTGTGTGATCCCATAGGTTCGAACCTAAGTTGATAGTATAGAAATCAATTTCTATACCAATCGAAGTTACCATCTAGCAATGATTTCCGACATTCGGATAGGTCGAATGTATGCAAAGCAACATTCTTAGAACCCTTGCCCATGATTATCGTATAATTCATTCCTTTGACCAATAATGCTCAAGATGACTTTGAGTATGCTGTCAGCACTCAAACAAGTCATCGCTATTGTGTCTCAAAATTTTGCAAATCTCGTGACACCTCACGAGGATTATCCAGGCCTAGGTTTTGCTAAATTGAAATACAGCGAGACATTCTCTTCTTGAAGTTAATCTAGAGTGGTCAATCCCATCTTGACTCACACACTGACTCTATAAATACTTGACTATACCCAGAAACCTTCTATCACCTATATTAGAAATACAGGCAGTCTAGCACCAAAGTATAGTGAGTTGCTCGTAAGTCACCGTGGCGATCTCAGATCGAAGGAACACTTATACCCATTGGCCTTAGCTAGCTATTCTTGATAGTAGAGTACTACATTGATCATGTTCAATACAGATGTACTCCTACATCTCATCTGGATGCCATACCAGTATCTCCACACCATTTAGTTACGAGGACAACCAACGCATATGGCAAACAGCAACCTACACTCAATAAGTTATCATCCTTGTTAATAACTTATCATTTGATTGTGAATAATTTAAGAACCATCCGATAAATCCTCCTTTAAGGAAGATACAACTTTTATGATAGAACTTTTATGATAAAATTTTTAAGAAAGATAGAACTTTTATGATAAAATAGCCAAATTACTATTATTATTAAATAATTCATATACTAATTTCAGTCATCTACTACTTAGATTATTGACTTTAGAACATATTTTCCAATAAATAATACATATTCTCAAGAGTAAAAAATTTAAGGTATGTGTTGTCATAATTAACTCATAAACTACTTTCGATCGTAGGATCATCATGAGAATGATGATCGATTCAGAAGATTGGTGTACGATCGCTTTCTTAGGATAGATGAGTCTTAAGTCTATGATGTGAAGACACCGGAGTAAGAATATAGATACTTTTTGAGAATAAGGATACTGAGTATGACCACCTAGAGCAGTCATAAGAAAGTCAACCTTCTTGTCGATGATTAGCTCGATGCTGTAGTTGTATGTTCGATTTTTTGATCTAAGATGCATTGACAGTTCATCTTGAGTATGTTATAGTTTGACTATAGTATAACTTGGTCTTCTGGCCATTTAGAATCTTGAGGTGTATGTTGGCTATAGCATGTTTATTTTATAAATTTGATTGCACCAATAGAGGATCTATCAATCTCAATAAAAGAGGAGTAGTTCTATGATGATCTTGAGATTGAGTTCTTAAGTCCATAACCATGGCAGTGTGAAATAATAAAACTCAAATCAAATGATTTATTCATATGATAGGTGTAGGGTCTGACGAGTTTATCTTGATGTAGATCCTATTGGGGCTCATGATAGAAGAATCCAATCACATAGATAGCTGCACTAAGAGGTTCACATTCAATTTTGATGGATTGCTACCACATACTACTAGTTGTTACTAATGGATTTTAGGACTAATTGGAATTATCTTGATGATCAATGATTCTAATTAGATGAATTAAAAGAGTTTTGGTCTATCAAAAGGTGTTTCGATGATGTCGATGATGGAGATCGCGATATGTCCCATTACCATATAGAACTGAATATAACTGGATCACACAAATAAGGATTTAGATCTGTATGTCATCAATTGGGCTAACCTAGTTCGATTGTTTTGGATTAGATCCAATTAGGTTCAAGAAAATCATGCTAGCACACGATTGAGCCTAACATTCTTCTTCTATTGACTTCTTGGTTGACCTGGACTTAGTCAAATCTGATTTGGCTCGTCCAAAAATCTTGTATGGATTTATCCTAATCTGACTGGATGTTATCCTGATTAGAACAAGACTTATCTTGGAAAGAATAGGGCTTGTCCTGATGAGATCAGGGCTTGTTCTAAAATCATGAGATGAAATTAGAAAAATGAGGGTGCACACCTCTAGGTGATTTCACGAAGGAAAATGAGGGTGCACGCCTCCTTATTGTGTGCACCCTTAGTGGATAAGGGTGGAGGAGTTTCGATGAGACCAAACTCTAGAGAGATAATGCCTTGCACCAACCTAACTTGATCCTCTCTTCTCCACACCAAATTTCCTCTATTTTGTGCGACAAAATTAGAGGAATTTCTGATATGGGGCATGAAAATTAGAAGAGAGTCCTTTTACTTTAAGCAAAGTGTTTGCTTAAAGCCCTAGGACTCTAGGGTTGTGCCTACATCTATAAATAGATGTCCTACGCCTAGGGTTTTTAATTCAATCAAGCCAATGCCCAGGTGCTGCCTCTCCCTCCATCTCCACACCTTCTTCTCTAATCTCCTCTCTCTTCTCCACACCCAAAAAGGTTGGGCAAATTCAGCATCAAAGGTTGAAGGCTACTGGCGCAAAGACTATGTCTAGAAGATCCAATTTGTGAGACGGACATGCTGCTGTCGGAGATCTAATTAAAGGCAAACCAAGAAGTCTTGAGATCTGATTTTCTGAGTTCAGATGCATAAAATGGAGACTTTTAGATCTGACTCGAGTGGATGCTGGTAGAGGCTGGGCGTGTGCACAGCTCAAGTCAGAACCTTAGAGGCTTCAGATCATCGCTGTAGGGTGAATCGTTCACCCGATCAAGTGATAAATATTATCACTATTTTTATTTTAATTTTTATTTTTATAATCAAATCAATCTAATCAAATCTGAGAACTCTCAGATCTAATCAAATTTTTAAAAATTTTATAAAAAAATTGCTGTAAATTTGATTCGATTAGATTGATCCTGCGGCAGGAAGTAGAAATTCCTTCAACTGGTGTCAGAGCTAGATTTCTGGATCCAGATCTAATTTTAAATTAGATCTAATATTTTTCTAAAATGATTATATTAATTATCAAATATTATATGAGATATAATTAGATTAGAAAGCATGAGATGCAATTTAATTTTTCATATATATGATATGTGAAATGCATGTCTAGACTAGTTCAATAGATCTATACCATGATTAGTCTAGATCTAAATTTTTTTCATGATATGATCATTTAATTTTATTTTTAGATATTATATGAGATGTAATTAGATCTGAAACATGAGTTTAAATGTTAAAAAATTGATATATGTAGTATAAACAAAGCATGTGTAGTTTAGATCTTTAATCATATATGAGATATTTGTGCTAGATCTAACTATTTTGTAGTGTAGTTTAATTTTTTGATTGAGGCATTCTCCTTAGTCGTGGGGTCATAAGAGTAAGAAGAGTTTAAAGGCCCTCGCTTTCTATTCGATGGGATGCTCTTATGGTGTGTAGAGGTGCTGTGAATTTATTCTCAATCAAAAAAATAAAATTTACTTTTCTGCGAAACCCTAGATCCAAAAATTCTAGGATCTTTGATATATGTTTTGTTTTATGTGAAGAGAAAAAACCTATTTTTCAGATAAGGTTTGTTCAGATCTGATTGGATCAAGAGGAATATTTTAAAAAAAAATTCTCTAAGATCCTAATTAGATCTGAGACTTCTCAGATCTGATCTTTTTGATCTGATAATAAAAATAAAATAAAATAAAAATTAAATCTAGTTTAATTATACCTTTATTTTGGGTAATCCAATTATCCTGTGATGATTTCGATGTTTATCTGAGATTCTGGATGTAGCCACGCAAGCGCCTGGCCTCTACTGGTATCCACTCGGATAGGATTTGGAGATCTTCTTCTTTTCAATCAATCCTTCAAAAATTAGATATAGATCTGATCTTGAAGGTCTTCAAAACTCCTTTTGAAGAATTATCGTTGTCTCTTGCATCAGTGCTGCCTTCTTCCTTTTCTGGCACCTTTCACTTGCTTGGATCGCACCTTATTCATGCCCAAAACCCCTAAGGCGTGGAGAGGAGAGAGAGGACCAGAGGATGGCATGGAGAAGGAGGAAAAGAGGATTTGTGGCATGGGCTAAAGGAAAAGCATTAAAAACCTAGGCGTAGATAGGATTTATATAGACCCTACAGCACCATGCAATGCCACATCATCACGGCCAATCATGGCTCTTTGAGCAATCAGATCTAAATCTGATTGATGGGATGACATCATCAGATCTAATCAGATGAGAGACACTCAAAACCCTCCTAAGGTAACATCAAGATTGGATCAAACAAGAGTTCTTGGTGCCACAAAGTTTAATCCCCTGAAGCAATCCTGGAGTCGCATCTATATGGGACTCTAGCTTTATCCTCATGGGGCACATGCCTCTCTAGGCATGCACCCTCTTCCTATCTACATTTAGCAAGGAGACAAGGCCCCAGGTACTCTCCTATAGATGCATGACATATGGACAGATGTCCAAGTGTCCAGGATCAACATTTGACCAATGTTCAAAAATAGGAATTAGCAAATGATCAAAAATGGCAGATGTTATCTTAAATTTATCTCATAAATTAAGACAATTATTTTTTTATCTAGACAAGCTCCAGTTAGACCAAGTAAAGATTTCTGAGTGAGCCCAAACATATATGGCTCAGTCAAGACAAGCTTTAATGATTATTAAAGGAGAATATTAGGCTCAATCGTGTGCTAGCATGATTTCCTTGAACCTAATTGAATCTTATTCAAATCAATTGAACTAGATTAGTCCAATTAATGACATCCAAATCCAAACCTTTATTTGTGTGATCCAGTTAGGTTCAGTTCTGTATGGTAATGGGATATGTTGTGATCTCTATCATCGACATCATCGAAACACCTTTCGATGGATCAAAATTTTTCTGATTCAGACAACTAGTATGATCGATCATCCAAATCATTCTAATTGCTTCCAAAATCCATCAGTGACACCTAGCAGCATATGGTGGTAACCCATCAAAACTAAAAGCGAATCTCTCGGTGTAGTTACCTATGTGATTAGGTTCCTCTGTCTTGAGTCCCGATCGGATTAGGGTTAAGGTAACCTCATCAAACCCTAATATCCGTCATATGAATTAATCATTTGATTCCAGTCTAATGTAAAAATCCTAATAGAAACTCTTTCTATTATTTCACTCTGCCATAGCCATGGGCTTATGAACTTGATTTTCATGATCATTATAGGACTGCTCCTCATCTACCGAGGTTGATAGATCCCCTATTGGTGCAATCCAATTCCTACAATAAACATGCTATAGCCAACATACACCTCAGGGTTTTGAATGGCTAGGAGACCAAGTTAGGATGTAGTCAAACTATAACACCCTCAAGGTGAACCATCGATGCACCTCAGGTCAAAGAATCAGATACACTACTATAGCTTCGAGTCAGTCATCGACGAGAAGGTAGGCTTCCTCATGACTGCTCGAAGTGGTCACGCTCAGTGCCCTCGTTCTCTAATGAGTATATGTACTCTCGCTTCGATGTCTCTACACCATAGACACAAGACTCATCTATCCTAAAGAAGCAATCATACACCAACCTTCCAGATCAATCACCATCCTCATGATGATCCTACGATCAGGGGCATTTTATGAGTTAATAATGAAAATTCATGTCTTAAATTTTCAACTCTTGAAAATATGAACTATCATTACCATTAACTCAAGGAATGTATCATAGACACTTTCAAATACACACTATTTTAAAAAATAACTCATTTTATTATTTATTATCAAAATTATAATTTTGCCCTTAGAAGTGTATTATAAGTGTCAGTCAATCTGGCTTCTAGGACATACATATCTAACAAACTCCCACTTAACCTAAAGCCAATTGGCTACAAATCTAAGTCCCATCTTCTCAAGGTGGGCTTCAATCTTCTACTGGCCCGATGGCTTTGTAAGTAGGTCTACCGCACTGTCTGCAGAGTCGACTCTCTTAACCTCGACGTAACCATTCTCGAGATAATCGTGGATGAGGTGGTATCGCCGCTCAATGTGCTTGAATTTCTCATGAGGCCTCAGATCCTTAGCAAGGGCTATAGTGTCATTATTATCGTAGTACAGAGGAATGGCATCCGATGGCATCACTCTGATCTCTACAGTAAACTTTTTGTACTAGAATGCCTCCTTCATAGCTTCTGATATGGTGATGTACTCTACTTTCATGATGGAATCTACTATCACTATCTGCTTGAAACTCTTCCAACTGATAGCACCACCATTATACACAAACAGACTCCCAGATGTCGACTTTCGATCATCTATATTGAACATAAAATCCGAGTCTGTATACCCCTGGACTTGAAGTTCTCCATTACCAAAAACCAACAACATATCCTTAGTTCTTCTCAAGTACTTAAGGATATATTTCACAGAAGTCCAGTATTCATCACCTGGATTCGATTGATATCTGCTCGTGACACTCAAAGCATGGGCTATATCAGGTCATGTACATAACATGGCATACATGAGGCTCCCTATTACTAAAGCATAAGGGATCTTGCCCATGCGTTCAATCTTCTCAAGTGTGTTGAGACACATTTTCTTGGAGAGATGAATGCCATGTCTGAACGGTACCAATCTCCTCTTGGAGTTTTCCATTCTAAACCTATTTAGCACTTTTTTTATGTACATTTTTGGTGAAAGACCTAGCATCCTATTCGGTCTATCTCTATAGACCTTAATTCCTAGAATAAAGGATGCTTCTCCTAGGTCTTTCATGGAGAATTCTTTAGATAACCATATTTTAACTATGGTCAACATGGGAATATCATTCCCAATAAGAAAGATATCATCCACGTATAGTACAAGGAAGACAATAACGCTCCCACTGACCTTTTTGAAAATACATGGTTCCTCCTCATTTTTGATGAAATCAAATAATTTGATCACATCATTAAAACGAGTATTCCAGCTCTGAGATGCTTGCTTAAGTCCATATATGAATCTTTGTAGCTTGCATACTTTGTGATCAGCATCACTGGATGTGAAACCTAGCGGCTGTTCCATATAGATATCTTTCTCAAGGTATCCATTTAAGAATGTCGTTTTCACGTCCATTTGTCATATTTCATAATCGAAAAAGGCTGCAACAGCAAGCAATATGTAGATGGATTTTAGCATGGCTACTGGCGAAAAGGTATCTTGATAGTTAATGTCTTCATGCTGACTATACCATTTTGCTACTAATCTAGCTTTGAATGTCTCTACATTTCTATCTGCACCAATCTTTCTCTTGTAGATCCATTTACATCTAATAGGTACTATACCTTCAGGTGGATCTACTAAGGTCCAGACTTGATTTGAGTGCATCGAGTCAATTTCTGACTTCATTGCCTCTAACGATTTCTTGGAGTCGATATCTGATATCGCCTCATCATAGATTTTTTACTTCATATCTAAATTCCTTAAATTTTTCAAAGGCTTCAGACTTGTGACTCATAAGATACACATACCCATATCGAGATAAATCATCGTTTAAGGTTATGAAGTAGACAAACTTGCCTCTAGCCGGCACATCAAATGGGCCACACACATCAATATGTACTAGGGCAAGTAAATTCATGGCCTTTTCCCCATGTCCTACAAAAGGAAGCTTAGTCGTTTTGCCATGAAGACATGATTCACAAATTGGATATGACTCAAAAGCCAACGGACTCAATAACCTAATTTTCTCTAATTTATTAACCCTATTTTCTGCTATATGACCTAGCCTTAGGTGCCATAGATACCTATCGTTTGGACTATCCCTGGATTATTTTGATCCTATGGCATTCATATTTTGCTCGATATTAAAGATAGATACATCAATTGTAACTAGTAGAGATCGTTAATAAGGAAACCACTTGCAATTTTATTTCTTTCATAAAGAATATTACAATGGTCCTTAGAAAACTAATTACATAGCCTTCTTGTGCTAAACATGAAATAGAAATCAAATTCCTACTTGCAGCAGGCACATAATAACAATCCTTAAGTACTAAATCTAAAGCCAAACAGTAGTCAAAGAGGGTAAGTTCCCACGGCCACCGCAGCAACCCTTGCTCCATTTTTGACATATAGGATCATCTCACTATCCCTCAGCCTCGTGCTATCCTCAAGATCCTGTATGGAAGTGCACAAATGAGTACTAGAACTAGAGTCAAGCATCCAACTAGATGCAGAAAAAATCATAAGATTAGATTCAATAACAAGCATACCTCTAGAAGGACTTGTCTTCTTCTTATTCTTAAGGGTGGCCAAGTATGTAGGACAGTTCTGCTTCCAATGGCCATCAATATTATAATGAAAATACTTTTCTTTATCAGCGGTCTTCTTCTTCAGTCCTACCTTCTCTTTCTTTCCACCTTCCATCTTTTACTTTTTCACAGATGTTTTCTTCTTTCCAAAAGACTTTCTCTTAGAAAAAGTCCGTTCCATAGCAAGTACTGAGTCTTTCATAGAAAGCTCAACAGTAACCAGCATATTCATAAGCTCGGCCAGAGTATTCTGAAGTTTATGCATATGGTAGTTCATGATGAACTGCCCATATGCATCAGTCAAGAATTGCAAAATTGTATCATTCTATAGATTCTGATCTAACTTCACTCCGAGCTTCTCAAGCTCTTCCAAGTCTTTGATCATCATTAGATAATGATCTTGCACTGACTGCCCATCGCGCATTTTAGCCTTAAACAGTCGTTTAGTGACCTGATATTTGGTTGCACAACTCTATTCACCAAACAACTCTTGCAGGTGAGCCAACATTTGGTGGACAGTCTTGATATCTTCATGTTGGTGCTAAAGCTCATCAGACATTGAGCCTAACATATAGTATCTGGCCTTATTATCTTCATCCATCCACTTGTCAAGAGATGCTCTCTGTTCAACGGACGAATGAGCTGGTAAGGTGGGGGGATCCTGGTCCAATACATGAGTCAACTTCTCAAAACTCAAAATAATTTTGAAGTTCCAAAGCCAATCCTTTTAATTGGATTTGATCAGTCTATGGGTGTTCAGGATATGGACTAGTGGGTTGGATGCAGACATTTTTCTTTTTTCTATAGAGAGTCAAAATTTTTAGTTAGATTTTGTAATTAAGACTTAACCAATTTATTTAGGAGTTTGATTTTTAAACAAATTAGCTCCCACTATTTTCTCGAATTCCTACACTTCCTCTGTAGAGATGCAAAAATCTTCATGATTACTGATTTCTAGTGGATGGTGCAGTCCCACCAACTGACTCATCACCTCACCTAACAGTTATTGATGATGGATTAGCCAATGAGTGAACAACTCTTGTCCAATGATTCTTTAATCATGGTGTACCCAGACTTGGTCTCTAATTCATGAATCTCACCATGTCCAAAATATTGATCCACTCCTTAGTTAAATCAGATCCACCATTTGCATAGATTGGAATCCTAATTGGGTCTCTCACCGTATCCAAAATATTGAGCCCAATCCATCCTCCAGTCCATAGCATCCAATGTCTAATAGACATGATTGCATCTTCCCGGTGCAACTGAACCACTGTGATCAGCTGAGAACAATCAACCTCGGGAAGGACCCACATATCTACAATGGTGGAAGATCTTAGACTTAATCTTTTCTTAGGAAGATTTGATTTAAGTCTTTTTAAACTTGACTTGACATAGCCATAACCATTATGACTAATCTAATGACATGGGTCAGCTCGAATTGTTAGCCACCTTAGATCAGGACTGGACTGACAAATATGGTCAGATAAGTGAGATCGGTAGAAGGGACATGCCATTAACTCGATAAGAATGTATTCGAGTCGAGTAGCTTTTAATTAAAAATCAGTCGATCGTATCTATCAAACTTACCTTAGACACCAAATTATTGAGCCAGAACCAATCGAGTTAGCCTACAATCCAGACTCTAACCACTGAGCCTAATTAGGTCTTAACTCGATCGATCACCCATGTGACTCAACCTTGACCCAAACTTAATCCTATTAGGCTGGTCAATTTAAGCACTCTTGATCTCACCTAACCAACTCTTGATTTGATTTGATCAATCGCTAGATCTAATTGAGCTACCTAAGCCCGAACCTAATTTTATGAATATGTCTTAGATCTAAAAATTCTCAATTTTAGACCTAACATATTTCATAATCTTAATTCTTAATTAAGTTTAGAGTTCATAAATAAAACATGTAAATAAAATCCTAGGATTTCATGATCTAGGGTTTTGCAGAAAATAAGTTTTTTTTATTTCTGATTAAGGACGAACGTGCAGCACTCTTACACACCATAAGAACACTCCATCGAATGAAAAGAGAGGGCCTTTAAATCCTACTTCATTCTTATGATCGGATGGCCAAGGGGCACACCTTAATCAAAAATATGATAAATCTACAAAACTAGTTAGATCTACATCATATATCACATATATAAAAATTGATCTAACTAAAAATATATTTTGCATACATCTCATGTATCGTATCAAGCATATTTCAGATCTAAATTATCTCATAAACATCTAAAAAATAAGATTTAAATTTGATCATATCAAATTAAAATTTATTCAAGATAATTTTGTAGAACTATTCTACAACTAGTCTAAACATACATCTATCATATCTCATATGAATAAATTAAATAAATTTATTTTTTACTTTCTAAATTTAATTATAATATTTATAATAACAAAAAATAATAAATAAATAAATTTAAAAATTATAATTAATTAAATTAAAATTATGATTATGCTAGACTACACATAGAATAATTCTATTTCTAGTCTAGTCATGCATCTCATACATCTTAGATCTAGATTATTTAATTTTTAATTTTTTAATTTTAGATCTAATCACATCTAATATGATATCTAAAATCATCTAATTATTAGATCAAAAATAAATTAAAATTAGATCTAATAAATTATGCAACCTGGCTCTAATACCAGTTGAAGGGAAAAAAATATTTTTTGGATCAGGTTCATTCAGATCTGATTGGATCAAGAGGGATATTTTAAAAAAATTTTCTCTAAGATTCTAATCAAATCTAAGACTTCTTAGATCTGATCTTATTAATTAGATAATAAAAATAAAATAAAAATAAAAATTAAATCTAATTTAATTATACCTTTATTTTGGGTAATCCAATTATCCTGTGATGATCCCGATGTTTGCTTGAGGTTCTGGATGTAGCTACGCAAGTGTCTGACCTCTATCAGTATCCACTCAGGCAAAATCTGGAGATCTTTTTTTTCTCAATTAATCCTCCAAAAATTAGATATAGTTCTGATTTTGAAGGTCTTCAAAACTCCTTTTGAAGAACCGCCATTGTCTCTTGCAGCAGTGTTGCCTTCTTTCTTTTCTGGCGTCTTTCACTTGCTTGGATCGTACCTTATTCATGCCCAAAACCCCTTAGGTGTGGAGAGGAGAGAGAGAACTAGAGGGTGGCATGGAGAAGAAGGGAGAGAGGCTTTGTGGCATGGGCTAAAGGCAGAAGCATTAAAAACCTAGGCGTAGATAGGGTTTATATAGACTCTGCTGCACCATGCAGTGACACATCATCCCGACCAATCACGATCCTTTAAGCAATCAGATCTAAATCTGATTGATGGGACAACATCATCAGATCCAATTAGATGAGAGACCCTCAAAATTCTTCTAAGGTGGCACCAAGACTGAGTCAAACAAGAGTTCTTGGCACCATAGAGTTTAATCCCCTAAAGCAACCCTGGAGTTCCATCTGTATGGGACTCCAGCTTTATCCTCATGAGGCACACGCCTCCCTAGGCATGCACCCTCTTCTTGTCTGCATTTAGTAGGGTGACAAGGCCTTAAGTACTCTCTTATAAATGCATGACACATGGACAGATGTCCAAGTGTCTAGGGTCAATATTTGACCAATATCCGAAAACAGAAATTAGCATATGACCAAAAATGGCAGGTGTTATCTTAAATTTATCTCATAAATTAAGACAATCCTTTTTTGATCTGGACAAGCTCCAGTCAGACCAAGTAAAGGTTCCTGAGTGAGTCCAAACACATTTGGCTCAGTCGAGACAAGCTTTAATGATTATTAAAGGAGAACATTAGGCTCAATCGTGTGCTAACATAATTTTCTTGAACCTAATTGAATCTTATTCAAATTAATTGAACTAGGTTAGTCGAATTGATGACATCTAGATCCAAATCCTTATTTGTGTGATCCAGTTAGGTTCAGTTCCATATGGTAATGGGATATATCATGATCTCTATCATCAACATCTTCAAAATACCTTTCGATGGATCAAAACTTTTCTGATTCAAACAACTAGTATGATCGATCATCCAAATCATTCTAATTGCTTCCAAAATCCACCAGTGATACCTAGAAGCATATGATGGCAATCCATCAGAACTGAAAGCGAATCTCTCGATGTAGTTACCTGTGTGATTAGGTTTCTCTATCTTGAGCCCCATCTAGATTAGGGTTAAGGTGATCTCGTCAAACTCTAATATCCGTCATATGAATTAATCATTTGATTCAAGTCTAATGTGAAAACCCTAATAGAAACTCTTTCTATTATTTTACTCTACCATGGTCATGGGCTTATGGATTTGATTCTCATGATCATCATAGGACTGTTTCTCATCTACCGAGGTAGATAGATCCCCTATTGGTGCAATCCAATTTCTATAATGAACATGCTATAGCCAACATATACCTCAGGATTCCAAATGGCTAGAAGATCAAGTTATGGTGTAGTCAAACTATAACACCCTCAAGGTGAACTACCGATGTACCTCAGGTCAAAAAACCAGACACACCACTACAGCTTCGAGCTAGTCATCGATGAGAAGGTAGACTTTCTCATGACTGCTCAAGGTGGTCACGCTCAGTGCCCTCGTTCTCTAACGAGTACCTATACTCTCGCTTCAATGTCTCTACACTGTAGACTCAAGACTCATCTATCCTAAAGAAGCAATCATACACCAACCTTCTGGATCAATCACCATCCTCATGATGATCCTACGGTCGAAAGTATTTTATCAGTTAATAATAAAAATTTATCTTAAATTTTTAACTCTTCAAAATATGAACTATCATTATCATTAACTCAAGAAATATATCATAGACACTTTCAAATACACATTATGATAGAAAATAATCTATTTTATTATTTATAGTCAAAATTATAATTTTGTCCTAAGAAGTGTATTACAAGTGTCAGCAATCTGGCTTCTAGGACATACATATCTAACATTATGAACCCTTGAACTTAATTAAGAATTAAGTTTATGAAATTAATTAGATCTAAAAATTAAAAATTTTTAGATCTAAGACACCTTCATAAAATATGGGTTCGAATATGGATAGCTTGGTTAGGTCTTGCGGTTGATCAAACCGAATCAAAAGTTGGTTAGGTGTGATCAAGAGTGCTTAGATTTGACCAACCTATTAGATGTAAGTCTTAGTTAAGATCGACTCACAGTCACATGCGGTCGACCATTTAATACCTAATTTGGCCCTACAGTTCGAGCCAAAATTG
The DNA here is from genome assembly GCA_006176705.1 of Cocos nucifera. Lineage (NCBI taxonomy): Eukaryota > Viridiplantae > Streptophyta > Magnoliopsida > Arecales > Arecaceae > Cocos > Cocos nucifera. Next base: position 130,896 of record QRFJ01004291.1, on the reverse strand, counting down.
TAGGCTAACTCGATCAGTTTTGGCTTAATAATTTGGTATCTAAGGTAAGTTTGACAGATATGATTGGTGGTCTTTAATTAGGAGCTACTCGATCTGAATGCATTCATGATAAGTTAATGGCATATCCCTCTCACTGATCTCACTTACCTGGGCATTTGAGTCAACCTAGTTCTGGTTTAAGATGGCTAATGATTTGAGCTAACCCATGTTACTAGATTACTCATAATCGTTATGTCAAGTCTAAGAGATCTTCTTAAGTAAGTCAGTAAATGCTTCTCTTCGCAGCACTTGATGGGTGATGCGTGCTAATTTATAGCTATGGCAAGTGCACCAGTCGATCAAGTAATAAAGTGAATGAGTAGAGTATCATCCCTAGAGGATTGGAAAATAAGTACTGAAAAGCTCTTTCCTATGCTTTATTTAGAAGATCGATTTATGAGAATAAGAAATTAAAGAAAATAAAAAAATAATTAAAAGTTTTTAATTAAATAGAGAGAGTGTAAATTATTAGGGTTTTAAATTCAAGAGCAATGGATTACTAAGGCAATCGGTTCACCAACTCAGTCAATACAATATTCAGATTTTTAGATTAATTTTATTTCATGTGACGGTGGAGTCTCCTAATTTATTCACTATCCTTTGGTCCAGGCATAGCAAAACTATTAATATTTATTAATTATCCTTTGGTCCAGGTGTAATTTAAATAAATATTAATGCATTAGGTTTTGTGAAACCCTCTAATTAAAATACGCTGCGTCCAAAGCGCACTAAAATTCCGCATGCATATGAATTCTAATTTGATTCATAATACAAGGTATATAATCAAGAAGCATTAACATAGATGTACTTGGTCCGTAACATCTATGTTCATCAGATCAATTAGAAGATGGCCAGTAATCTAAAAGCATTAAGATCAGATTTATATACTCCTCATGAATAAAATTTAAAAATAAATCATACTGAATATTGCATCAAAAGAGTGGCTACACCTTAGCCTTAGTAAAATAAAATTTAGTTCATGATAACAAAGTTCAAAAATAGCAAATAAAATAAAAAGCATAGAGAAATTAGACTGTTTGATTGCTGAAATTGATTGTCTGCTGCTCTTGATGTGGAGAACTTGGCGAAGAAGAAGAGGCTCCTTGATCGATGTCTTGATCGTCGAAGAAAAATCAAAAACCCTTTTTTGATTTTCTCACAAATCACTTTTCTTTTATCTCTCTCCTCTCTCTTTCTCTCTCTCTTTCTCTCTCTCTCTTTCTTCTCTCTCTCTCTCTCTTTCTCCCCGTCTCTCTCTTTGTCTCTCTCTTTCTGAAGGTATTAATCCCTCCTGAATTTTTCATCTAAAAAATGAATCTCAATGTACCTTCTTAAAGTAATAGCATCCTATATTTATTATATTTATTTTTTTGAAACCTTACACCTAACTTTCATTGAGTTAGCAATATTTTATTTAATATCATATTTCAATAAGATTATCCATCACAAAGATAAAATCTAGGATTAAAGGTTAAAAAGTTTAGAAAATACTGCTAACTAAGCATTGAGCTTCAGAAGCAAATTTTTCAGTCAATACAATTAAAAACTTTCTTAAAGTACATCAAAGATCTATAGCACTTGTGTTCGTGATGGATAATGATAAGTATAATAAATTCATCAATAAAAATATTAATTTATCAATTAATTGATATTAATTTTTAAGAATTAATAATCAATTTATATATATTTTTAAAAAATTCATATTTTTATTAATTAAAAAATTAATTTAAAAATAATAAAAATTAATAAAAATTAAAAATAAAATTTTATTATTAATAGAAAGAGCTCATTTTTCTGATCATAATGAAATAAATTTCAAGTAAAATGGAGATAAAATGAAAAAGATATGAATTTTGAAATGTATAAAATAAATAAAAATTAAATAAAAAAAAAAGAAAAAGGCTCAGCCGGCTCCGTAAGCCGAGCCACCAAGCCAAGCCAAGCCATCAAGCCGACTCAGCCATTGAAGCCATCAGCCGGTCCATGATCTAGGCGTGGACCGCCAGCTCAGCAAATCCGGCGAATCAGAGATTGCCACGTGGTGGACCTAGACCCCTTAAGGGTCTACAGAAATTTATCGCGGCTCACAAGGGTAATTTAGTCTTTTCGTTCGACAACGGCGGCGCTGATTGGTTGCGGTGTGCGGTGCGGCCGGTCCACGCGGTCCATGGGAACAGTTATTGCGCGATCGGACGGATGTGGTTGTTTGCGGTCAGGATCGGACGGCTGTGGTTGCTTCCGAATTTTATTCAGATACAAACATCACGCGGATCACCATCGGACGGCAGCGCTCGATCCAGGCGATGATCCGACGGTCCAGAATGCTGCCGGCGGTGATCAAGACTCCCGAAGCGCATGATTTGCGGCCAGATTTCCTCGATCAAGCGCGATCCAACGGCCAGAATTTAATCCGACCCGATCTGAGCTTATCTGCATCCGATTTTGATGATTTTTGGACCGTTGGATTCCTGTTGAACGGCTGGATTTTATCAGATTTATCAGAGTCATATCAGAGCTATTTTGATTCAAATTTTATCCAAATTTCTTTGTATTTTTACGATTACAAAGGCTATTAGTCCCATATTGCCTTTAGAAAAAATATCCAGCCCTCCTAGCTCTATAAAAAGGACCCCAGGCCATCAAAAATTCAATATCTCCGATCAAGGTGAAGCTTTGGTACAGGGCGAAGCCAGGCTATGGGTTAAAGGCTGCTTCGAAGCAACGGGTGCCGAGAAGAAGAGCCGAGCTTCTACACCATCTTTCTGCCAATGCCGATCCAAGATCAGAGATCAGGCTATTTTATTTTATTTTCTTTTTAAATTTTATGTATTTAAATTCTAAAATTTTAATTAATAAAAATTTTATTTTTGCATTTTAATTTCTTGCTTTTTATTTTTATTGTAATTTAATTTCTGCACTTTAATTATTATTGCTTTGCAAGTAGATGCTAAGATCTAACTAAGTAGATCTTAGTACCAAGTTTAAATTCCTGCATCTTTTAATTTTTATTTTTAATTTTCCGACTTCACTTTTGATTCCAAAACTCAAAATTCTTCTTTTTCTTTTCAAAAATCAAAGATTTCAAATCTAAAAACACTACCTTCCCTGTGGATTCGACCCGACTCACTACTATCTACGCAATTTTCAATGATTTTAAGAAGTCGGATTAAACTGATAAACACGGTGTCTTAACGACAGCATCGCGTCCCTATCAAGTTTTTGACGTCGTTGCCGGAGAAGGTTTTTGATTTTTGATTTTGATTTCTTTGATTTATTAAAAATAATTTCGGCAAACGCACCAAGTTTTTGGCGCCGTTGCCGGGGAAGGAATAGATGCTATTTTTTTTTCTTTGATTTCTTTGATTTTTTTTGTAAATTAATTATATTTTTTTAATATTGCTTACTAATTTTTTTTATTTATTTTGTAGAAAAAAAAAGGAGAAAACGAAGAAAGCATCAAATTTTGGTGAGATCAATCCTAACCCTAGTCCTCTTTTCTTTTTATTTATTTATTTATTTTATTTTTAAATTAATTTAAAAAAATATTTATTTAAACCTAATTAAAAGCCTCATGATAAGATTAGAAACCCTAACTGTTTAGAGCATGCATCATATTAGTTTTATTTTTATTTTTAATTTTATTTTTTTTGGTGATTGCTGGAGGCAAGGTAAGCCTTTCAGAATTCAATTAGTTGCATGCATCTAGTTTAAATTGCATAAAACCCTTTGATTGAATTTTTTTTTCTTCGTGCATATTCATATTAAATCAAATTAAGGGCACAACCCAATTAAACAAGATAAGGTGGGGATTTGATCACCCTTCCTTAGCCCACAAACAACCAACCAGCATCCTGCATTGACCTAAGCCTTTAATTTTAAAATCAATTAGACATCAACCCTAGGAACTCGAGCTCAATAGGATAAGGAATCCAAAGAGTTGAACCGGGTTAGGATAAGTCAATTTGACTGGTGTCTAGGAAAGTGGTTCAGGGACGATTGGGCCCGAAGGAAGGTGGTTTCTAATTGGTTCCGTTCGCTTACCTGGCCAAGCATAATTGGTGTCTAAGGCAAGCAACGGGGGGACTCCCACCAACCTTACACTTACCTGGCTAGTTGATTGGCTAATCCTACACTTGGAGGGCTTGAAGGTGACCTTGGCAGTTAGGAGCTGTCTAGATCTAGGATAACCCTTAGTCAGGATTGATTGACCAACTTGATTGCTAACCAACATCAAACCTAATTAAACCTAATTCTTCTCTTTCTTCTTAATTCTAGGACTCCTTAGGACCTCTTCTTTAGAACTCTTCTTTCTTTAAAAATAAAATAAAATAAAATAAAATAAAAATTAAATTAAACTAACTAAAAAAATATTAAAAATAATAATTAAATTAAATTAAATTAAATTAAAATTAATAAATAAAAAAATTAATTTATAATAAAATAAAAATAATAAAAAAAAATATTAATTTTTTTTTTTGAACCACACATTAGGGTTGCACTAATATATGTACGGTAGGAAATCGCTTTTTCTGATTTAGTTGAACTTAATTGAATGGTTGATTTACATTAAACATAATAATCAAATGGCTAATATAAATCTAATAGTCCAAAAATTAAATAAAGTTGACCTTCTTGATCAGAAAATAGATCAACTCCTAATCCTAGGTCAACAATCTTCTAATTATCAGAAGAATTATTCAATCTGTGCTAGTCCAACCCATCATGTAAGTGAATATCCTATGACTGCACAGTTTCCATATTTTATCCAAGAACAAGTTCAAGCTGCTCAAGGATACTCCAAATTGATTAATGATCCATTTTCAAATTCATATAATTCAGATTGGAGTAACTTTAATTTTTCTTGGACATCCCAACAGACTCAGGCTCAGACCCAAATTTCACTTGAGCAAAATTATCAAAATTATGCCTATAATAATGGTCAGCCTAGTCAGTTTAACCAGCCATCATATTATAATCAGCCTTCATACCCACCTCCTCAACAGACCAATCTAGCTGATGATAGATTTAACCAACTTCAACAATTAATTCTAACTCAACAGCAATCTATCGCCAGACTAGAAGCTCAAATAGGACAATTAGTTGAGTCTAACATGAGGAGAGAACTAGATCAACTACCGAACCTACCAATTTCAAATAACCCACCTAATGACTACCAACCATCTGGATTAAATTATCAATCTAATGTTTCATCTAAGAATCTTCAATTTGAGAATACCAAAGTAATTCCTGAACTTAAAAGCTATAGGATTCTTATGGACCCATACCAAGACCAGGTGAGAGAGGCTAGTACTGATGCTAGCCAAAATGAAAATTTAGAAGAACTGGTTAGTACTGAGACTAACCACATAGAAGAACCCAAGCCTAGGAATTAGTACTGATGCTAGTTCCAATTTAAATGAGATAGAAATAGGGAAAAAGAGAATAGATGATTTACCCGAGACTTATAAACCTAATGTCCTATTCCCTTCAACCCTAGAAGCTGGTTCTTCTTATAAAAATCAAAAGGCATGTAATGAAATGTCAATGGAGTTGTTTAAGCAGGATCACATTAATTTACCTCCAGAATTAAAACCGCCTTTAGTCACCATTCCAGCACCCATTGAATCAAACTTAACTCCTAAAACTCCATTCATGAGCATTTTAGAAAAACAAATAGGAGAAATTCTTAATAAACATGGGTCTGAGAATGGAATCATAAAATATATCCCAAAAATTAACAGTGAATATATCAATAATGGGATTAAAAATCAACTTTCTGAGATTGGCAATCCAAAACCATTGGAATTTGTCAATCCAATATTCGACACAGGATAGTGAGCTACATTGTGTCTGGCTGAAGACGGTAAACTTAGCGCTTGTTGGGAGGCAACCCTAATATTTAGTTTTTATCTAATTTATCTTATTTTCTTTTTAGGATAATTTGAATAAGTTGGAGGGAGAGCTCAAATTTATCAAAGACATGTGCTGGACCAAAAAAATAAAATAAAATAAATAAATAAATAAATAAATAAATAAAATATAGGTGTATTCTTTCTTTTTTTATTACATCCTTTATTTTTTCTTCTTCTCCATTGAGGACAATGTCGATTAAGTTGGGGGGAGAGAAAAATAAAAATTTTAAAATTTTAAGTCCTCGAAAAAGTTAGTATTTAGTATTTAGATACCTGATTATGCTTAAGAATCGAATTAAACTAAGCATTTTAAAAAAAAAATTGATGCACAGATTAGAGAATCTATGAGATATTGAGGAATCAAGTATTAAGAAAATTCAATAAAGAGTTAAGTCCAGAACATAAATTTTTTTTTTCTTGGAGCATTTCTAATTATTTCTACTAGCATCAAAGAAAAGTCTACTTTTTATAGGCTTGTGTAGGGTAACTATACGTTTCTTCATATAAAAATTTATTTTAATAAAATAGTTTTCAAGTACTTCTCACTGAGTAACCGGGCCTCTTTGCCTAAGCAAGCATTGAGTTTCGCATCAAAAGGTGGGAAGGGCAAAGAAGCTCGTTGTAAAGCTAGTCTTAACTCGTAGCCTATTTGATTCGAGCTAGTAAGCCCGAGGGGTATTCTATACCTAGTGCCCTAAAGCCAACTGGTTTGGGAGTCATTGGCCCAAGACTCGCTACATGGATCAAATAGAAAGCTTAAGGAGTTAAGACACTCAATAGTGGTACAACGTTAAAAAAAAAAAAAAAAAAAAAAAAAAAACATTGGTTTCCCACCGAGTAACCGGGTCCCGTTGCCTAAGTAAGCAATGATATTCGCATCAAAAAGTGGGCAATGTGAAAATAAAAATTAATAAATGAAGGATGGAAGTAGCAATACACCTGCCTATATGAAAGTTTAGACAAATCAGAGATAAAAGTGGAATAATTTAGAAAAAGTTCTGAAAAATTTAATGTTCTTTACTTAATTTTTCTATTGATAAGTATTAATACCCCAATGATATATCTCATTTAAGCTCTACTGAATATCAATGGCCATTTTGAAAATTGCTTAGGTAAAATTCGAAACTCTAAAGTTAAAAGGTATTTAAAACTAAATTCTTTCTTTACTCGAGGACGAGCAAAGCTTAAGTTGGGGGGTGTGATAAGTATAATAAATTCATCAATAAAAGTATTAATTTATCAATTAATTGATATTAATTTTTAAGAATTAATAATCAATTTATATATAATTTTTGAAAAATTCATATTTTTATTAATTAAAAAATTAATTAAAAAATAATAAAAAATAATAAAAATTAAAAAATAAAATTTTATTATCAATAGAAAGAGCTCATTTTTTTGATCACAACGAAATAAATTTCAAGTAAAACGGAGCTAAAATGAAAAAGATATGAATTTTTGAAAAATATAAAATAAATAAAAATTAAATAAAAAAAAAAGAAAACGGCTCAGCCGGCTCCGTAAGCCGAGCCACCAAGCCAAGCCAAGCCATCAAGCCGACTCAGCCGTTGAAGCCATCAGCCGGTCCACGATCCAGGCGTGGACCGCCAGCTCAGCAAAATTCCGGCGAATCAGAGATTGCCACGTGGTGGACCTAGACCCCTTAAAGGGTCTACAGAAATTTATCGCGGCTCACAAGGGTAATTTAGTCTTTTCACTCCGACAACAGCGGCGCTGATTGGTTGCGGTGTGCGGTGCGGCCGGTCCATCGCGGTCCATGGGAATAGTTATTGCGCGATCGGACGGATGTGGTTGTTTGCGGTCAGGATCGGACGGCTGTGGTTGCTTCCGAATTTTATTCAGATTACAAACATCACGCGGATCACCATCGGATGGCAGCGCTCGAAAATCCAAGGCGATGATCCGACGGTCCAGAATGCTGCCGGCGGTGATCAAGACTCCCGAAGCGCGATTTGCGGCCAGATTTCCTCGATCAAGCGCGATCCAACGGCCAGAATTTAATCCGACCCGATCTGAGCTTATCTGCATCCGATTTTGATGATTTTTGGACCGTTGGATTCCTGTTGAATGGCTGGATTTTATCAGATTTATCAGAGTCATATCAGAGCTATTTTGATTCAAATTTTATCCAAATTTTTTTGTATTTTTACGATTACAAAGGCTATTAGTCCCATATTGCCTTTAGAAAAAATATCCAGCCCTCCTAGCTCTATAAAAAGGACCCCAGGCCATCAAAAATTAACATCTCCGATCAAGGTGAAGCTTTGGTACAGGGCGAAGCCAGGCTATGGGTTAAAGGCTGCTTCGAAGCAACGGGTGCCGAGAAGAAGAGCCGAGCTTCTACACCATCTTTCTGCCAATGCCGATCCAAGATCAGAGATCAGGCTATTTTATTTTATTTCTTTTTAAATTTTATGTATTTAAATTCTAAAATTTTAATTAATAAAAATTTTATTTTTGCATTTTAATTTCTTGCTTTTTATTTTTATTGTAATTTAATTTCTGCACTTTAAATTATTGCTTTGCAAGTAGATGCTAAGATCTAACTAATAGATCTTAGTACCAAAGTTTAAATTTCTGCATCTTTTAATTTTTATTTTTAATTTTCCGACTTCACTTTTGATTCCAAAACTCAAATCATTCTTCTTTTTCTTTTCAAAAAAAAAATCAAAGATTTCAAATCTAAAAACACTACCTTCCCTGTGGATTCGACCCGACTCACTACTATCTACGCAATTTTCAATGATTTTAAGAAGTCGGATTAAACTGATAAACACGGTGTCTTAACGACAACATCGCGTTCCTATCAGCAACTATAGCATTTCAGTATTAAATTAAAAGAACAAAAGTATTCTCTTATCACCTATTTTGAATTTTCTATACATTCTCAATTTTATACTCATGAATTAAGGTAGCTTTCACACTGCCTTTTCTTCTTTCTTTTTTTTTTTACTGTGCTGAGCATCCTGGCCTTTTCTTCATCGTTTTACGTGAATTTTCACACTTGACCTAGGTGCAGAGACCCAGTTACTAGGTTTTGGGCAATCCACATATACTCTGTCTTTTGCACTTTATTTATAGGCAGGTAGCTCTTTCCTTAAATTCAAGTTTTTTTTTATTAGAATGTATATTAATTACCAATTTTCAGTGATAATTGAATCCTCAGTTGACCTTATAATCAATACCTACTTTGCCTTGTTAGTGTGCATGTGCAATAAAAAGTGCTAATAATCTTTTAATGACCTAAGTAGGCTGCTAAAAGTTGACCAACTAATCTACTTCTTTAACTCATTACATTCATTAGCAAATAATTCTATCTTTTATCACTTATCCAGTTTATCTTGCTCAAGATTTTCTTCTTGACACATGATTTTTTTTTTTTATTAATTATTGTTCTACATTATCTTAAAGGAGAAAGAAAAATAAAGGATGTAATAAAGGATAGGAAAGAATACACCTGATTTGGTTCAATCTGGTTCTTTGGAGCTTTAAAATTTTGCTTGAGTTCTCATTGATTTTTCTGCAAAATTGAAAATACACACCAGAGCAGTAAAAGAGCAACAACAAATTACTGAAAAATAAAAGAAAAGAAAAATGATCAAAACTAAAAAGAAAAGAAACAACCTATCTAGTAGTTCTGATTTATAGTCTTCAGCTTGACTTTCTTTGAGTTCTAAAGTGGATCAATCTGGTGCCACTTCAATTGGAATACTTTCATGTTTGATCGAGTCTTCTTTTAATTTGACATTGCTTGCTTTTGTAGTCTCAAACCTATTTTCTATAGAATTCTCATATACTGAATTGTCAATAATATCAATTAGAAAATAAGTTTGATTATCATCAGTTTGTTTAGTATCTTTGAAAACATTAAAAGTAACTTGTTCATCTTGGACTCTAAGAATTAATTTTTCTTGTTGAACATCTATTAAAGCTCCTCCAGTAGCTAAAAAGGGTCTCCCTAAAATAAGGGGTACATCATAATCTTCTTCCATATCAAGAACAATAAAATCAACAGGAAAAATAAACTTGTTTACCTTTACCAAGACATCCTCCACTATACCTCTTGGATATTTAATGGATCTATCGGCTAATTGAAGAGTAATAGTGGTAGGCTTTGGTTCTCCTAGACCCAGCTTTCTGAAAATAGAAAAAGGCATGAGATTTAATGCTTGCTCCTAAATCACATAAAACTTTATCAAAACTACAATCACCAATAATGCAGGGGATAGTAAAACTCCCTAGGTCTTTTAGCTTCTGTGGTAATTTATTTTGAAGTATTGCTGAGCATTCTTCATTCAAATTTATTCTCTCATGCTCCTTCAGCTTTTTCTTATTTGTTAAGATTTCTTTGAGAAACTTGGCATACCTGGGCATTTGAGTAATAGCATCTACAAAAGGAATATTAATATGTAAATTCTTTAGAATTTTGAAAAAGTTAGAAAATTCCTTATCTGGATGCTGTATTTGTCTCTCTGGGAATGGTAGTGGTGGCACGTAGGGCTTCACATTTGGATCAGCAAATCGTATACCTGGAGACCATCCATCTGCTGGTTGTTTTGGTGACTGACGAATTTGAGTTGATGGTTCCTTATTTGTAGTTGGCTCTTCAGTCTCTTTCTTCTGATGTAGCTCCTCCAGCTTTGTACCACTTCTTAGGATGATAGCATTGACTTGCTCCCTTGGATTTGTCTCCGTATTGCTTGGCAAGGATCCTTGAGGTCTCTCGGAGATTATCTTAGCCATTTGACCTATTTGCATCTCCAAGTTTTGAATTGCTGCTGTTTGGTCCTAAGTTTGGCTTCCAAATTTTTTATAGTTGCTTCTTGGTTTTGCATAAATTTGACCATCAGCTCTTCCATGTTGGACTTCTTTTCAAGTACTTGAAATCTCGGGGGTGGCTGTTGTGCTGCATTTTGATTGCGCCTCCACGAGAATTTGGGACTGTGCTCCACCCTTGATTGTAATGTGTTGGAGTAAGGAATTATTTTGTTGCGGGCCCTGAAAAATTATCAAATAATTAGCTGTATCAGTTGTTTTAGCAAAAGGATTACCTGTCTGGCAATTGCTCGTATCGTGCCTCGCTCCACACAGGTCACCAAGTCATGCTCTGAACATGCATAGCTGTTCCCTTTAAGTTGTTGACCGGCTCTAAGGGCTGCAATTTCAGCTAGTAAAGTTGGCACGCAATCTACTCCTGCACAGCTGCTAGTCTTTTTGGGCATCATGCGCTCATCTACCATTGATAGCTATTTTGATGCCATCTCATGATCAAGATCGAAAGGCTTTTCCTCATTTTTTGATTAATGGTTCCTCCTGCTGCTGCATCAATCATAGATCGATTAGTAGGAGATAAACATTATAGAAAGTTTGTACCTGAAGCCATATGGATAGTTGATGATGTTGGACATCTCCTCAGCAGTTTCCTTGAATGTCCCAAGCCTCATATAGCGTTCCATATCCATCTGCATAAAAGAAGTGATAATCGTTGCCGCATCTTAGCAATTTTGGAAGGTGGAAAGTACTTAGCTAAGAATTTTGGGTTAGGACATCCCAAGTTGTGATAGAAACCTGCAGGAAGAGAATGAAAGCAATTTTAAGCTTTATCCGTAAAGGAGAAGGAAATAACCTTAATCTAATAGCATCATCCGAACACCCATTAATTTTAAAAGTATCAATAAAGTTCAAGAAATTAGAAATATAGGCAATTCGGATCATCATGCATGTATCCACTGAATTGGACAGTTGATTGAATCATCTGGATCATCGCCGGTTTTATTTCGAAGTTGTTTGCTTATATAGATGGGTCTCTTGATGCTCGAAGCTGCATCGACTACAGATGGTGTGATGTAATCATTTAATGGACGATGTACTGGTTGAATAGCTTCATGCTGTCCTTCAGTCGCCATATCCACTCCTAGATTGATGTCATCAGGATCTTTAGCAGTCATGTTTCTCTCTTGTTGTAGTCTTCTAATAGTCCTTTCAATTTCTGGATCTAGAGGTAGTAAAGTTACTATAATCCAGTACGTTCATGCACTAATTTTTTTTTTTTTAATAATAAAGATTAAAAATAAATTTCTAAAGTAAAGCTAGGATCAAAATTTCAATATTGTTTTAGACACAATCCCCGGTAACGGCGCCAAAAACTTGATGCATGCTAATTTATAGCTATGGCAAGTGCACCAGTCGATCAAGTAATAAAATGAATGAGTAGAGTATCGTCCTAGAGGATTGAAAAATAAGTACTGAAAAGCTCTTTCCTATGCTTTATTTAGAAGAAATCGATTTATGAGAATAAGAAATTAAAGAAATTAAAAAATAATTAAAAGTTTTTTAATTAAATAAAGAGAGTATAAATTATTAGGGTTTTAAATTCAAGAGCAAAGATTACTAAGGCAATCGGTTCACCAACTCAGTCAATACAATATTCAAATTTTTAGATTAATTTTTTTCATGTGAGCGGTGGAGTCTCCTAATTTATTCACTATCGCTTCGGTCCTAGGCATAGCAAATCTATTAATATTTATTAATTATCCTTTTGGTTCAGGTGTAATTTAAATAAATATTAATGCATTAGGTTTTGTGAAACCCTCTAATTAAAATACGCTGCATCAAAGCGCACTAAAAAATTCCCCGCATGCATATGAATTCTATTTGATTTAATAATACAAGGTATAATAATCAAGAAGCATTAACATAGATGTACTTGGTCCGTAACTCTATGTTCATCAGATCAATTAGAAAATGGCCAGTAATCTAAAAGCATTAATCGATTTTATATACTCCTCATGAATACAAATTTAAAAATAAGTCATATTGATATTGCATCAAAAGAGTGGCTACACCTTAGCCATAGTAAAAGAAAATTTAGTTCATGATAACAAATTCAAAAACAGCAAATAAAATAAAGCATGAAGAAATTAGACTGTTTGATTATTGAAATTGATTGTCTGCTGCTCTTGATGCGGAGAGACTTGGCGAAGAAGAAGAGCTTCCTTGATCGATGTTCTTAAATCGTGCGAGAAAAATCAAAAACTCTTTTTTGATTTCTCACAAATCACTTTCTTTTATCTCTCGTCCTCTCTCTTTCCTCTCTCTCTTCTCCCTCTCTCTTTTCTCTCCGCATCTCCTCCTTTGTCTCTCTCTTCTTTCTCCCCTCTCTCTTTTGTCTCTTCTCCCTCTTTTTTTTTTTTTTTTTGAAATTTAATTCTGGGCTCGTTTGAAGTCCATTTTGCCTGAGATTTTTTTTCTCTAAAACAGAAAACATGAGATCTTCACATTGGGTGGCCTTCTTTCCTAATAAGATTAACAAAAGTATCAATTTTTAATTAAAATAGATTAATTTTATTTTAATAATTAATACTTTTATTAGTAATATTTTATATTTATTGGGCTGGCAATCATTCTAATATATCCTGGGAGGGTTCTATAATCGATCTGTCCCATGCAAACAATGGGACCTGACTTTAACTAAGGAGTAGAGTGAATATTTCAAAGGCTTGGGTGAGTCTCAGAAATTAGAGGCCAAATTTAGATGCACTATGTTTGAAATATTGGACAAGATTGTCCACTCTTTTCGGCTGACCCATCATCAAATAAAAAGACAAATAGTTTAAGATGATGGTGATACAATCGTGGGGCCGACTCCATTCCATAACAAGTTTTTTGATTGTGGAGATTTTTGTATCTCATATGAAGAAGTAGAATGGAATTTGAAATAATAGTGAATAGCCTAAATTTGTTTAAAAAATAAACTTCTAAAATACTATTGTAACGCCATTAATAAATTCATAACAGAAACTTGACTCTCTATTAGGAAGCATGTCTGCGTCAAACTCCTAGTCCCTGAATCCTAGAATATCTATAGGTTGACTGGACCTATTATCAAGATTGGCCTCAAAAATTTAAAAAATCAATATTGGAGTTCTGAAAAGCTGACCTATGTACTAATCCAGTAAATTTTTCAGCCTCTCCTAGTCCGTACGTAAACAGCTGATCAGAGAGCATTTCATAAAATGTTAGTATGATGCGGAATATAGGTCAAGGTGCTACATGTTACAGCTAATGCTGGATGACTGTAGCGTCAACAATGAGGACATTATAGAACCTAACACGCTATATGTTGGCTCACCTACAAGAGTTGTATAATGCACCAGTGGCGTTATCAAGTCCTCAAGAAGACTTTTTAAGGCACAAAATGTAATGATGGGATAATCAGTCCAAGATCATTGCCTAGCAATAATCAAGGATCTGAAGAGCTTGAGAAAGCTCGATGTCTTGATAAGATAAGGACCTGCAGATTGATGTGATCCCTCCAGTCTTTGACTGATTCGTATGAACAGTTTTATCTGAACTTCATATAAATAAGCTCCAGTGCACCTTGGTCTGATTTGATGCAAACATGCTGATCATTTGTAAGCAGAACTTTGTGAAGAGTTCAAGGGCTTAGCTTTGTGGCTATGGAGTGGACCTTCCAAGAAAAAGTTTTTCGAAACAAAAGAAGTCCTGCAATACAGCAAGCAAAAAACTAAGGAAAAAAAGGAAGGCTGAGTTCAAACGAAAAAAGGCCCATAAAGAACAGAAAAGTATTTCGCTATAATTTCGATGGCATTAGTAGAGCGGAAACTATCGTTTACATACCGTAGCCAGCCTGAAAGAATAAGAAGGAAGGGGACTTACTAGAAGGTTGCTCCATCAATTGAGACTAAATCTTACAATTTTCCTACATCCAGTTGGATGTTTGAGCTACTGGTTCTATCGGCTTATCTTGTGCACTTTTATTAGGATCTTTGAAGATAGAAAGAGACTGAGTGAAAGTGAGATGATCCCTACACATCTGAAATATGATGCAAAGAGTTGTTGTTATGGTGTGTTGGATTGTACTCTCTCTTCGATTAGTCTGGATATTCTTTAGTTTTTTTAGGGACTGTTATTATATTCTGCTTACGAGTAGGTTTGGTTCTGTTTCTGCTTGGCACATGAGAAACTAATGTATTAGTTTTCCTATTAAGACATTCTGTATTAATTCTTTTTGAAAGAAATAAAATTATAAGTGATTTCTTAATTAACAGTCTCTATCTCAGGTTATATTGTAACAATGTTTTTCTGGTATAATATCGGCAAATGTGAACTGGCCATAGATTAAAATGATCTAGAGATAGTATTAATGAAAGATATTTCTGGCACCTTGGCTAGCATATATATATAAGCTAAAGACATGATTAACAAATTAGAAAATTCGGTCTAAATAGGTCCAGTTGATTTTTGAGTCATATCGATTTATGAACGCCATGCTTGAATGCCAAAGATCAAGCTGACTTGTGGGAAATGGGGAAAGGGCCATAGATCTACTTGCCCTTATACATATAGATGTATGCAACCCAGCTCATTCAATGTGACCGATGGATAGATAATGTTATTCTACTGTCATTATCTTAGTTACCGATGATCTATTTGGTATGAGATATGTGACTTATGAACGTTATCACAGCTCAATTAAGCCTTTTAAAAATTCCAAGAAAATTACAGAATGAAGTGAAAAAGCAACTGGAAGCCCATTAAGGTTCTTCGATTAGTATCAAGGAGTCAATACCTTAGTCATAAATTTTTGGAACTAATCATTAAGAAAATGGTAAATCTGCATAATGAACTCGCCTGGAATGCCTCAACCAATGGAATTTCAGAAATGGAGAAATTTCAATACCTATTAGATATGGTTCGATCTTAATAATGAGTTTTGATGGATCTTCCTGAATTTTCCTTTGGCGGACATATGTTTCATGACAACTATTTATCTACTGAATAAGGAATCCATCTAAATCATTCCTACCTACCATAAGAGATATGACATGATAAGAAAATCAAGTCAGAGTTATCTTAAAGTTTAGCGGTTTCGTGGCTCATGTCAAAGAACAAAGGTGGAATAAATTAAGAGTCTAGGTCCCTTAGAGTTCTTAAGTTTATGGATATTCCTAAAGAGTCATTATGATACTATTTCAACTTCCAGAAGCTACAATATATTGTGAGTTTGGACATGCAATTTTCCTTAAAGAAAATTTCTATTCAAAGATGGTACGCATCGAAAGAAAGATGCTAGATCATTAAGGGAGAAAGTCTTTCGAAGAGCAACAAGCTGAAAGAGGGAAATCGGATTAGGTTGAGCCCTCACGATGCCTATCCTCCATCTCATAGAACCATAGGATTTTTCATCCTCACTAGAGCTACTTGGTACTATTTTAGCAGAATTTGTAGAAAAATATATTTGAAAAAATATATTCTAAAGCTATATCATCAAGTTGTTAATGATTAATGCTTTTTTATTAATATAATTATAATTTATAATAAAATAAAGTATTTATTCTGAATTTTCATCATAAGTCTACATCTTCTAATGAAGTTTCTATGTTTATGATAAGTCCGTGGACTATTAGATCGATAAAGAAGAGGTTTATCTGATTAGTCCTTAAAATTGTTCATGACTAATGATACATTAATTAATCAAGGATGACAATGTTTTATCAAGTGTAGGTCTGTTGTTATGCCAGTATAGGTTGTTGATTGTCCTCCTTACCAAAGGAGAGTGAAGCACTGGTATGGCATACAAGTGAGATGCTAAGGATACATCATCACGAAGCATGACTAACTGCTAGAGCATTCTATTTCAAAATTGCTTTGATGGGATATAGTGTCTTGAACTTGAGATATTGCACGCGTGACTTGTAAGAACTAACTATGCTTTGATGCAAACTACGCTAAATTTTTAAATTTAGTGATAAAAGATTTATTTTAGTGGCATAATCAAGTAGCTTGAAAGTAAGAATGAGTGATCAAGATAGGATTGACTAACTTCCAAAGAGTTTGGATATAATGCAATTCTATAGTTTAAATTTACAAAACCTTAGCTGAAGTAAAATCCATAGCTTGGATTTGATATTTTATAAAGATATAATGTGGTGACTTATTCAGTATTGAAGTTTAAACCCTAAGTCATCCCTATAGCAATTTTAGATTAAATAATGAATTATATGAAACTATATCTTATGGGTTCTAAAGAATGTTGCCTTTATACATTCGAGACCCTGATTCGGCCATCGGTACATGCTAGAATGGTTCACTTTAATTGGTACAATAATATTTATTCCTATGCTTGACTTGAATTAGGTTCAAACTTATGGGGTCAAACACATTAAAGGGTTCTCAATAGTGATGAAATGTTGATCAGACGATTAAGAATCATTTTAGAATTAATATTACATACGATTGATTTTGCGCTAAGTGCAAGATTGCAAAGAGAATCGATTTAGCAATTGGATTACTAATTGACTAATTTGATTAAATAATTAGGCTGAGATCCAAGTCTTCATTGAATAAGATTTATTAGATTTGTGTTGAGCTTGATGAATCAAGTCTAATGATTTATTAGATAAGCTAATTTATAAGGAAGAATAATGTTTCAATTGGATCTACGACTGAGGCCACTAAATTTCTAAATTGATTTTAAAAATTAAAATTAAAATTAAAATTAAAATTTAATTCTAATTTAATTAAATTTTTTAATTTGAATAGAAATAGCCATTAATTAGGTTGGCATCAAGATTCTATTTTAATTATGCTAAAAGATTTTGGTTTGCTAGTCAC